>VDFB02168118.1:107600298-107765986 GCA_007258455.2 Sequoia sempervirens
TTAATGACATTCATCAAAATAAAGAGCATTTGTGTCAATGAGGTTTCAACTACAATTTGTTTCCTTTTATTTAAAACCGTGACTGTGCTCTTTGAATTAAGATTCATTTCATGTTGCCTCTTCATTTGCTTGCTGCCTTTGCCAGGTTGTGCTAAAGAAGTCTCTGATTTTTGTGCAATTTGATTACTATTTTAAAGGGTGATTGCATGAGTTTCAAAGATTTCAGCAAAGATTTATGTTGTTGAGTTTATGGTGGTTTTATTGTTTATATGATGCTATGTGATATTCTAAATTCTAATCCTAATTCATGCTTCTAGGCTATATATATATGATTTTTACATGTTTTTTGTACGAATGAACCCATACCCCCAAAAAAATTTAGCTGAACCCGTGAACCTGAACCCGAACCTGAACCAGTACCAGAACCGGCAACTTAGAGTTTTTACATAATAATGTTGTGTATGTAAATGTTGGAGTAGCTCCAAATCTCTGATGTCCTCCAAAATACTATTTAATTGCTGTAGAAGGCCATGTGAGTGAAGAGAAGAGTCAAGATTTGTAGGATATCTTTTTCAAAACAAGTTGGGTGTTTTCATAACATAAATTCAATATTTTCCCAAGATAGCAGTGACTATTTGAGGCTTTCCTTCCACTGGGAAGTATTTGTTTTAGGTCTTGAATGTACCCATGTTCATTAAATTACAACCCTGCACATTCCTGATGGGATTGTGGTTCACTCTATTGTGGTGAGGGTATATTTTAAGAAATGTTGCTTATGTCTGCAGTGAAGGAAATATTATTGATGAACACATTGATATGCTTCTGAATTCCCAATTGAACACATTATCAATGTCTGGTTTTAAATCTCTTGGTAGCAAAAAATATAGTCTGTATTCAAGAGAAAAAAAAGCTGACAATAATTTATAAGGGCACTATTCTTTAATTTCTTTTTTTTTTAAAGTGCAGAGTTTTTCATCCACTTATGAAAAAGATAGGGAATTTTTTAACCTTTGAGCTAAGGGCACTGTACTTAGTGGCTTGTAAGAAGTAAAGAAACAAAAACAAAAACAAACAAACAGTTTGTGCAACTTGTAGTTTTATTTTGCTTGTATACATTGGAAACAGCAATCACTATTTTATATCATTCTTTTAGTTGCATTCCTGACCGCATAGATAGTTTGAACTTTGAAAATGTATTGTCCTTAATAGGAATCTTTTTGGTTTTATTCTAAATTATCAGTTTCCAAACAAATAGAGGATTTAGAGAATACCTTGGCTTGATTTAATCCCTGCAAACAAGTCAGAATTCACTTACAATAATAACTTAACAATTAGGATAGCATCATTAGTAACTTAGTAAATTTGCTAAACTGATTATGACTCGATTTTGAGGATGCTCAATCATGAAGGAAGCACGGAATAGGATGGTCGGAAGGGGTATCTTAACCTCCATGGACCTCATGTGGTGCATTCCATTCATATGAGGTGGCCCCTTAACCCCATGTGGTGCATGCCATTCATATGGGGCGGCCTAACGAGGGTCCCCCATCCTTCCATCTTCTTCCACTCCTTCGTGATTAACTCCTTTAAATTGTTATTCCATGATAAGGGAAGTGAGATTGTGAAAGGTGTCCTAGTAGCCAACTCCCCTAGGCCCAAGGGCAATTCCCTCCACAATGAAGGCCGTACCCCTTTGGCCCTTCGTGGGCTCATCTTGTCCCCCGCCGGGGTGGTGTACCTAGAAGAGGCCCGCTCGCTGTAATCCCTTGGCAACTCTCCCTTCTCCCATCATGGAAAAACAATGTGCACATTAGACTAACTAACTTTATACTAACAAATATATCCTTAAAACATGATGAGTATATTATCACAAAATAAAGGTAGACTTCTGCATGAACCATTAAGTATACCTGAGCCACCTATTATAATCCTACATAGAAGATTTAACCATGATGTAAATTAATTCATGAATCTGAAACTATGAAATAATTATGTTATTTAATATAATCTGAACCATAAGATATATTCTACTAACTATAACTTGAACCCACAAGTATACTAATTAAAATCTGATATCATGATCATGTTAATTATAAATTGTAACCAAAACTAATGCATACTAACCGCTGAGGCTGATTGTATTCTCTTCTTTTTCCTATCCTTGTTCGATGCCCTCTTGGCTGTCTATGGACTTCCTTTAAATATCCATGATTGGGTGAGGAGTTGCACCCCTTCAATGGTGGTTATTTTAAATGGTTGTGTCTTTTAGATCACTGCCTTTTGAAACCGATATCTTTAACTAAGGTTTATTAAAATGAATCGCTGCATATTGCCATAGTTGCTTGGGTGATAATCGCTCTATTATAGTTTTAAGTATGGCTGCCTTTAGGAATCGTGGCTTTTGAAGTCTGCTGTTTATGTGCCTCTTGAGTATCAATGCCTTTAGATTCCCCTTTAGGAATTGATGCCTTATTCGATGCTGTTTAATATACTTTATTTGCTGATAATATATTTTGTTTAAATCTTTCTTGTTTGATGTATTTTTTATTAATATTATTTTATATCTCTTTCTGTATGATATTTAATATTTATTTTATATTACCCATATTTATATTTATAATTATAATATTTATCTTGATAATTATAATTATAATAATAATATTTAAATGGCAATTACTTATATTTATATTTTGATATCTATTCAATTTTGTTATTTGTATTTCAATATCTCATATTTAGTGTTACAATTTTGGGGACATGACAGAAAATCTTCATTAGAAATACTGAGACCTTTCAAATCATTTTCTGCATGTATAAACTTCATTTTTTTTTCTGTGCAGGAAAGTTTTCCTTGATTATGTATGCTTGGTGTAGCATTCTCACTTCATTTGGTCTCTCTCATAGTCTCTGACCACTTTTATTTGAGGGGAAGATTCCAAATCTGGCCTGAAGATTTAGATGCCAAGAAGTGCCTTACAGCAATTCTGTCTTTCCGGAAAGCAAGTCAAATCAGGTCTCAAACTGCGGTTCTTAGTTTGGGGACTTCAAAGCATCACTGATTTTAAGAGAGTGATTTGGAGGAATATTGCCTGTCATCCATCTCAAAGATTTAGAGGTATATTTTTTTCTACTGTTTGAAGTTGCCAAGTAGAGAGATTAGGTGATAAAACCAAACCGCTTTTTTGTTTAGTTTAGGTCCATTCATGTAAAGAATATATTACTAGTGCTGTAACAGGAGAAGATTCACTGTGAAAAGTCAACATGTTTAATAAAGCCATAAGAGGATTTATCTTGGTTTCATGAAGCAGCGCTGAGCAGTGAGCTAGGACAAGAACAACATTATTAATTTTTCCAAGCTTCTTTTAAGGGTCAATAATAAACTAAGTTTTTGCACCTGGTCAGATTTTGCACTTGGAATGTGAATGAGCAAATAAACAAGTTTGGAAGATTAGTTTTTGAAAAAAATGGTCGCTTGTGATTTGAGAAAACTTGTTGAAGTTTTTCCTATTGGGAATCATAGGTCTTCAAGGACAGTTGCGTCACTCAAGAATAGATGTAGTTATTTGACTTGTTCTCTCAAGAATAGATGTAGTTGTTTGACATGAAGAGTTTTGAGAATAATTATTTTTGTTGGTACATGCCATTAAACATATTGACCTTTTTGTATCATTGTTTTCTTATGCATCTTAACTAAACTCTTGTAGCCATCGGGTGTAGCAAATTTGATCTATTGATCCCTGATTATTGCACATCCTCCACACTATACATTTTCTTGAGGGCCTTCATAATGCCCTTCTTTAATGCCTCTCCGCAAATCATTTAGGATTTACTTCATATTTGGCCATGTCAAAAGGCGGGTTCAGCTTTTCCTACCTCCACAAAATGATGGCTTACTATGCTTGTAATAGATTTACAATGTGCTGTATATTTGACAAATTGTGGCCCATCATCTGGATAAGCATGCTATCTATGCCTCATAAATCTCTTCAAATTTAGGTTTGATAGGGACCCTGTATCTTCTGCTGGTAAAAACATGGGATATTAATTGATGTTATTTATTTCACATCTGACCAAAAAGAATCACTCATTATGACATCCTTCATTCCCTTCCTTTGATCCATCTTGGACTCCCTCCACCTAGTCATGACTCATGATTGGATTTTTTGCCCCATACCCATACTGGGGGTGTGGGAATGCCTCAAAAATGCCCCTTCACCGTCCTTGATCAATTTCCTTTTTCCCTAGCCATCTCAGAAACGTTATGGAAATGCAGGGGCTTGATGGGGAGAGCCGGGCATCCCTAAGACAGCTGGGGGGCGTTAATGACATCCTTTGTCTATCTCAGAGATGGCTAGCTGTCCCCACATAAAAACACAATTAAAGAAAAACCTAAAATCAATTAAAATTAATTTTAATGTTTTTTTTCCATCACTGTATCAGCTGATTTTCAGTCATTCTAAGGTATGACATCAGCTGTTATAACAGCTGTAGGTATTTTTCTGTCTTTGTTGCTGAAATGAACATTGGACAGCAGCATTCCTCACATCAGTTCTGTGACAGTCATAGAAGAGTTTGCTCAACAATTTGATCACTTCATATACAAAACAACAGCTCTTCATATATCCTAAGGTTTCAAACGCGCAATTTCATTTTCAAACTATGGATACTCCAACAGTTTTGGTGATAGAATACTCTAAAATCAAATACTGGTCTAGGACATGTCAAAGTGCAAGAATTGGAATTGGAGAAGATAAAAAGTATGAGTAAAATAGCAAAAAAGTTATGGAATGGCAGCCTTTTTTATCGTCTCCCTTTAAAGTCAAGAATTTGTTCTTGCGTATGTCATACACTACGACCCTAGAAAAACAAAGATATCAGTAAGTGATCAAGTACTGTGCAAATCTGATCTGAATTCAATAGCAAGTGCCTTCACATTGCCATTTTATGAGGAGACTTAGAAGATTGATCTAGGAGAATGTGAGAAGGTTAGGAGAAGAGTCTTCTTGAATGCCAAAGGTACATTGGCAAGCATTAATTGAAAGTGTCTTCCTAAATGAAATCTATTAAATTTTGTCAATTTGTTTGACTCTCATGTGAACTCTCAATTCAAGTCTAATGTATATGACGAATGCCTTATCAGTGTTATGATATGAATATTTGAAATTTCCCTATATTTTTAAAATTTTCCCTATTTTTTAATAGCCACCTCCTAAAATGGCCTCAAAAAAATCCATCCCCAAAACATGTCTCCTTGTCCTTGTCCCAAAAACTTGGTGGAACATAGGATATCTTTAGTGTTCCTCTAAGTTTTGGGGATAGGTTTCAGGGATGGTGATTTTTTTGATTTTGGGGATGTAGGGATACTGCAAGAGGGACAGCCATTAAAACAATATATAAAATCAATATTTGAACTTTTAAAATACAAATAGATAAAAAATAACTAAAAATAGCATAAACAAACCAAAAGCCGTTGAAATTCTAAAGGATAAGTACATTAGCACTTCGTTGATTTCATTATCCATTTGATAGACCAATAATCATAGACATAATAAGAAACATGATTTATGTTAATAGATTTCAAAAAAGGTAATTTGCATTAGGCATTGTACATAGATACATTGAAACAAGCTTATAAATCGGAATCATCATCTATTGATATTTTAGAAATTGCTTCTCTTCCTCTTCTCTTTTGGTGAATGCAAAACCACAATGGGCATGGGTGTTATAGGTTTTTTTGGTTCCCCATTTTAAGGTTTTATTTGTTTTAAAATGTTTTAAATTATTTTTTTGATGTTTTTATGTGTTTGATGTGGGGGAATCCTAAAGTCTTGGGGGCAACAAAGGAATGTAGGGACATCTAGGGGACACTGGGAAGCTTCCAAAAAGATCCAAAGACGGGCATGTCTCAAAGATGTCCCCAAAATTTTTGAAAGAAAGGGGGACATCCTCTCCAAGCCCCAAGTCCTTAGAATGTTTGGGACATCAATTAGATTAAGGGGATGTGTCTTTGTAGAACATTGGATATCTTGGACTCCACCCACCTAGTTCACTTATCTGTCATTATCACTAGTTGCATGGTCTTTCACAACTTAAGCATGTTCTATAGTAAAATGAAATATGACGTTAACTGAGTCTCAACTAAGTTGAGGACTTCCTTGTTCGAAAAGGATCGTAACAATGACAAGGTGTGGTGGTTTCATATGAACAACTGCACCTTCCTTGCATTTAACATGACCTATTTGACCCAATCAATTTTTGTAATGTTCACCATGACCTATTTGGCCCACCCGATTTCCGTAATGTCCTTTAGTGCATTTTCATTGCATGCACATGTGGGATCTAGTAGATGTACTTCTAAGTAGCCTTAACTATTTTACTTGCTTTTATGCACACAAATGCATCGTTAACCACTTGCACAACATTGGAAGGGCCAACCTCCTCAATAGCATCTCCCAAAATCTAGAATTGAAACTTAGGCTCATTGGGCTTTCCATAGCAATCATAAGTTGTAAGGAAGTAAGAACTTCTTATACATGTGACTAACATTAATTAGTGGGTGGTGTCTAATGCTTTTTCACTCATCCATGATGATAGGGTACCCACATGTCACCCATGTGACCTTCATCTCCATTAATAAATTAACTTGGTTTCATTATGAGGCACATAAGTGGACTTGCTTTGCATGCCTTAACGAAAACCTCTTTGTAATTAGGAGATTGAGTAACATGAAATGGAATACCATTGTCAAAGAAGAATTTGTCATTGACATCATTCATCTCCTCCCAAATTTGCACGTCAAACATATTTGTAACCTGGTTTGAAACTGAGCACGTGGCATTTCTTTTCCCTTAGATGCCATTGCAATCACATCAAAAAGTAAATTTATAGAACTTGTGGAAACATGGCTGGAAGTCCTAGATGAAGGGCCAATTGCAAATAGCGTGGCCACCTCTCCATTACACAACCTAATCATTTCAGCCCTCAAGTATGAGTCTCTTACAAAGACCAACCCTTTAACAATACATATATATGTGCATTAACTCTATTAATGCCGCCCTTCAATTCAAGGTTGGAAATATTACACTTCCAATTCCATGCTTCCCCGAATTATATACCTTGTTTGTGTCAATAGTTATTGTAAAGTGCTACAAATGATTTCTCTTGTTGAATGAACCCTTGACACATTAGGCCAACAGTTTGATGGGAACTAAAAAAGTAAATCACTTCTAACTAAACTTTTAGTTTGATTGGCCCCTATTAGGTTTAAAATAGGTTTATATAATATGATGTTCCTTGAAATAGGTGTAGAATAGAAATAGATGTTTAACTAATCTTAGTGTGTATATACTTCTAACCATAATGTATTTTTCTTTGTTTATCTAAAAGCCAATGGAATAAAAACAATGCAACCATTTTCCCTTTCATTTAAGACTTTAGATAACATAAAATTACTAAGTTGGTTGCACTAGAAGTAGAAACTGAAATAGGAAAGATTTAGAGAGAGTATTTATGTTTGCTTAATTGGTTGTAGAAGGTTGAAGATGTCTAAAAAGCTGACTGGAGGAGGTCCTATGGATTTGTAGATAGATTTTGGAAGTGTTTGTTGGTAAATAGTCGGTACTGTCTTGATTCGTTTGCTTGTGTCCCAAGGTCTTGCACATGGTTCCTTTGGGGCATTAGTGTTTGTTGAGGGGCATGAATGGCTTGTGCACATACACTAGAGTCCTCTACAAATGACTATTTTAGCGGAAAAATGGGTGCATTGACACTATTTCTGGGATATGCCTTAGATCCCAAGGTTGGTTCAATAGTTGGGTTTGAAGCTTGGGGTGTGTGAACTAAGTGTCATTGTTCAATGGTGGTGTATTAGGTCTGACATATGTACTAGCATAGCAAGAGAGGGCAAATAGAACAAGAGGAATTGTCCCAATAATGCCCCCACACTGCCCCCTAGTGTGAGAGAAAGTGGTGTATAAGATGTGACGTATGTAATGAACAACGCTATAGGTCAATGGTATATAAAGAAGGATAAGGAAAAGTATGAGTGATGAAAGAACATGGGAGAGCGAGGTGTAAAGCGTTTAGAAAATCAGGTAAATAATGAGTTTGACTAGGAATTGGCTTGTAAAGAAGATGCATGCACATAAGCATAGCATAGCAAGGGAGGGGGAAGGGAACAAGAGAATATTGCCCCTGATAATGCCCCCACCAGCCCCATGTGTGAGGTCAAGTGATGTATAAGATGTGACATATGTAATGAATGTAATGTCCCTATTTGGGAAATTCCTGATTTTACATCTGCAAACAATATTATTCACTAAAAAATTGATATTAGTAATATTAAGTATCAAAATTTATGATAATATTGAAATCAATACATCAAATATCATAATATTTAGATCAATAAATCATAGCATGATTAATATTTGAATCAACACATCATAGAATATTCCTTGTACTTAAGGTTAGTCATACTTGTATTGCAAGAGCATGAAAGGTGGGCCAACCTTCCATCCCTCAGTCCATCTTGGAGGCTGGCTGTCCTCCTTGATGAAGCCGAAGAGCATGGAAGGCTGGTTGTCCATTCCACCTCTTGGCCCACGAACACGAAAAGCTGTCCATCCATTCCATCTCTAGGTGGTGTACTTGATGAGAGCATGAAGACTGGTCGTCCTTTCACCTCTTGTGAACTCAAATGGTTGTCTGCCCTTTGTATTTGCAAGACACTTCACAATTCAAGTACGATTCCTCAAGAAATTTGCTAGATTATTTCTAAATAAATACCTCTTGATGAAATGATAAATTTATTCTTAAATGGCTGCCACTAGTGTTACCCCAAGTTTCCGGGACGGGGACGACGAGGGACAGAGGGACGAGTCCCCATGTTTCCGGATTTTGAGGCCAAATTTGGGGACGGCGGGGGGACAGCTATACAAAATATAGGGAAATTTTAAATATTTATATGAAAACATGGATAAGGCATGCATAATATACATTATAGAACCTTAACATAATAATTTACTAGATTATTATGAATGAATCTACCACTGGAACTGACAAGATACCAACAATGCCACTCATTTGTATTTAGTTGCTTTGGTGCCAACCTCATATGAGAGGCATAACAGTGCTGAGTGGATATGAAAGGATCAAGAGACTGAAGCATTGTTTCTTACCACCAGTACAACAGAACTTGAAATCCACCAAAGATAGTTGTGTATGTGTCAAATTGGTGCTTAAATAAAATCAAACTGGAAATTGATCAAGTCAATAAATCATTAAGTTGTGTGTGCACTCAACCAGTTGTATGCAATTCACCATTATAAGTTGCTGAATTAAAAACTAAAAGTCTATATATGCATAGTTGATGGACTGGTGTCATTGACAAGAAACTAAATACATAGTTCTGTATGACATCGATTGAACTATAAATCTGAAGTGTGTCCGCTCATAAACCAAGCACAACCCCTGCCATATAGTGTATAGTTATACTGACATTGTAAGAAAAGATTAAAATCTAGGATCTATCACAAACCCAATCATCATGCACATGTATGGGGATGAAGCATCAGTGTGTGATGTGTTATATACCCTTCCTATTTTTCTTTGTGATGCTACAAACATTTCATAGGTTTTTTAAGATGCCCAAGAAGTTCTTGTTTGGGTGTATATTTCTGTTTTTTATAATGGTCATTCCAATAGAATCCTCAGGTATGAGAAAGAGTAGTAGGTTGGGTAAGGACAAAGCAGATGGAACAATAAGAATTGTCCAATGGGAAACCAAAAGCCTACTACGCTACTAGGACACTAGGGAATTCACACCAAACCTATTATGTACTGGTTGATGATATCAAACAGCAGAAGATGATAGATGAAAATGTTATAGCAGACAAGACTACTAAGATCACTGCAGAATCTGCTATCAATGCTTAAAAGTTAAAAACGAACAAAGGTGAGAGGAATACTAAATGCTCAAAACTTCTAAAATGGACTATCATCACCAATCTGTTCTGAGCTTAGCTCTCCTTGAGGCTTAGACCGGATTTATCAGAATCAATGTGATAAAGGTGGCACATTACAAGGGAATAAACAGTTTTACTTAATTCCAGTTGTAGCAACACTGTGTTTTTTATTTATTTAAAACATGCCATCATGTGGGGGACGGCCGACTGTCCCTGGGACGGTCGAGGGATGGCTCAGGCGTCCCTTGGCTGTTTCGGGACGGTCAGCCGTCCCCCTTTCCCTTTGACCGTCCCCCCTGTTCTGGAAACATTTCCCATGATTTTGCAAAAAAAGGGGACGCCAGGGGGCTGTCCCCCTGCCTGGGACGTCCCGGCAATAGGGGTGGGGCATTTTGGGGTAGGGGGGTGGACGCGTCCCCGAGTTTCCCTGGCTGCCACCATTTACATTTTTGAATATTAATAATAGCTGTTCTCAATTTTTATTCCCAATTGATGTCTAGATTTCTTTTTCTTATTTCTCCTTTTTCCCACTTGATTGATATGCTAAATTGATGTACCCTTTATATCCATTTCTTGAAGGAGTCACCACCCTTCACAATAAAGGAGTCATCACCCTTCATTGCTGCCTTTGGAGAGTAATAATTTATCTCCAAATTCATTCATTGATTCATTCTCAAATTGATTCATTGAATGATGTTATGGATGTCTTTCTCAAATGAAATGCTCTCCCTTTTAATCTTAAGTTTGAGGGAGTGCCATTTGCGAGTAATAATTTATCTCCAAATTCATTTATTGATTCATTCTCAAATTGATTCATTGAATGATTTATGGATGAATTTCTCAAATGAAATGCTCTCTCTTTTATATCTTAAGTTTGAGGGAGTCACACCTCTTCACCTCTATTGCCTTTGCAATAGTTACAACTCTTCATCGCTGCATTTGGACAATAATAATTTAATTTTAAATAAGTTAATTTGCTAGTGCTGCTGTCTATTACTTGTAATCAGTCATAATAATTTTTCCCATTCCCTTTCCTTCTAGATCTACCTTCCTTATATACCTTATCTTGCTCAAGGGACACAACCCTTCATATGTTGGTTGACCATTCTTAACAACTTAATCTTTATTTAATGCCAGTTTGGTGTAATATTAATTATCTTTATTGATTTCTTTTGTTATAATTAAAAGTTGTGGAGAGTTAAAACAGCAAAAGACGTGTCTCTACATGTACAGATGTGAGTAGCAAAAGGCGTAAGAGTTTGAAGGGACGTGATTATATTCTTCATTAAGTTAACACAGCAGTCAAGAATAACACGACTTTCTGAAATAACGTGTTCTTTGGAGTAGGAACATAACGTTTTTTTTAAACTAAAATCCGACTTTCTGAAATGACGTGTTTGTTGGAGAAGAAACATAACAATTTCTTTTTTCTTTAACTAAAAGCGATTCTTGTTTTGATGCGGCTCTAGGAAAGAGAAGCGACTATTAATCAAACAAGTTCAAAAGGGAACATGTCTCTTCTGAAGAAAGATATTTGATATGCAGCAACGACTTTGACAATTAAAAGAAGTTTAAGAGTGAAAAAGATTCGATTTACAATAAACATATTTTATGAAGAGATGCTCTTGAAGGTTGCAATTATTGTAATGATCTTTCAGTTAAGGGTTGCAGTGTTTGAGTAAGATATATGTATGACATTTCATTCAAGGCTGTAGGTGTGGTTGTGAAGTTCAAAGTAGTCTATATTAGAAACCCATCTTCTTGTGGGGGCTGAGTGAGAGATTTTTCATCACAAAGGCAGATTGGAGGATTGGTTCTTTCCAAAATTTCTCTTAAGGTCTCTCTAAGAGTCAAAATTTGTTATTTGTATGTTCCTAAAGAATTGAGCCGTCTTCATTACATTCACTCAAAAATATTGTTTTGGCATAACAAAAATTGATTGAATTTAGAGTTAGATGTCTATTATTATTTCTAATTCCAAAACCTGGCACGCTGATAGTAATTCACTCTATGATGTTTCAAACTGGGTGTTATGGGTAAGACCAATATTATAGATAAATTATTGCAGATTGTTTTGGAATATTCATGTGGACTGGGACGTGCTGACTATACAGTTGCAGGTCGTGCTTTCTATGATCTCAACAATCACTATCTAAGGAATAATGCAACACCTGGAAATTATAGTTTTTGTGATAATGCAATCATTATTGAAACCAATCCTAGTTATGGCATTTGTTACCGAAGGCTCAGGCACTGGAAGACAAAGAACAAAAATATTGTCTATCCTTCATTCATTCATTCAACTAGCAATTGAAGGATGTCAATTGATAGATCTTATGGAAGTGTTTGGAAGGCCATTAACAAATTGACTAAGTGGTGGCGATCAAAAGATCACATAAGAATAATAATGATAGATTTTACGAATCAGGAGGAAATATTGTTTACGTGCACTTCAATACCCCAATACATGGATCATTATGCTTCTAACTAGATCGGGTCGAGAAATGGAACTAGAGCTATCAATACTAAGTCTGTTGGTAGCTATAAACATTTGCACTCCTTTGCCTTCCTTTCATTACTTGGGTTGCAAGATACAGGATATAATGTATAAAAGAATAGTTCAATTCCAATACATTGTCTCTCAGCTTATATCACCAAATACTAGAGTTGTCGATTCATTTCATATATGTTTGTCCAATGAAATGCTCTCCCTTTTATATCTCAAGTTTGAGGGAGTCACACCTCTTCACCTCTATTGCCTTTGCAATAGTTGCAACTCTTCATCGCTGCATTTGGAGAATAAAAATTTAATTTTAAATAAGTTAATTTGCTAGTGTTGCTGTCTATTACTTGTAATCAGTCATAATAATTCTTCCCATTCCCTTTCTTTTTAGATCTACCTTCCCTATATACCTTATCTTGCTCAAGGGACACAACCCTTCATATGCTGGTTGACCATTCTTAACAACTTAATCTTTATTTAATGCCAGTTTGGTGTAATATTAATTATCTTTGTTGATTTCCTTTGAAACATAGGCTACAGACATTTAGGAATAAAACGGGACGTAACAATGAACAACACTATAAGTATGACATAGAAGGCAATAAGATGCCAAGTGATTGGTTAAGAATGTTATACATGATGAAAAGTTATGATAGAGGAGTAACATTGTGTAGAAGATCTACAAGTTAAAGCACAAGGTTATAGAAGGAGGATAATGTATAGAAGCACGTATATGAAAAGATGAGAGACAAAATACAAATAGAAATAAAGAAAGGAGAAAGCGAAATAATATAAATTAGGAGAGATAGAGAGAGAAGACCATAGAGGTGTGAACCTTTAGTGTAGGTTGAGAGTTGGAAGGTTAGAAAGTAGATTTAGTTTTGTAGGAATGTTAGGAGTAGGAAGAAGTGGATGAAGTGAGCAAGGAGAAGGTGTGGGAGATGGTTTAGGTAGAGGACATGGGTGGAAAAGAATGTTTCTATAGAGTGTTAGTTTTTAGATCAGAAATGTCAACAAGCAGAAAATACAACACAATGAACAATGAGCACAGTGATTACCCTGGGAGAACCTTCCTACTTGAGGGAGAAAAACCCAGCAAAGAATATTCTCTTATATATCAGAATAATAAGTGCAGAAACTGCATACAACATCAGGCCCTAGAATAGGCCGAGCCACATACAATAAGATATGTAACTTCTCCTTGTATCGAATCTTGAAAGCACAAATGATGACACTTCTTACAAAAATCTGATCTGCTGCTGCAAGGAGACAAAATGTTGCGAGAGGTGCGAATTGGAGTGATTAAATTGCTTAATCAAATGAGAGGACATCATCCTCTTTATATACAAAGCTGGGCGACTTCCTCTCTAGGGCCAACCTAGAACAAATATATTTTATTTATAAAAGTTGAAGGCTGACCTGCCTTGAGCAAGATATAATTAGGAGAAAATATCTCCCGCCGCTACAACACTAACATGGGGGAGGGGGTGAAATTCCGGCAACTTGCATTCAACTTGGATGGCTTCATGAGATAATTTAGAGAAAGAATGAGAAGGTTGAAGCATGAATTTCTCTTGGATACTTGGTACTAGAAAAATATTTGGGAGATGGTTATTAGGAAGTGTAAAAGCCATTAACAATTGATGCAAGAAAACTAAATGTATAGTCTCTAACACATACAATGGGAGTTTGCATGAATTGCACCGTGTAAGATGAAAGGGCAGGTTCCATATTGAATTGAAAATGGTGGACATATGCTTGCATTGTGTTGGAAAAGGAATATAGTGAACTATGGGCTAAGGTGTAGAACTAATCCAAAGCATAATCTATTAAAGTACTAGGAAATAACTTGGCCAAGATTGGATTATCACATTTATGAGTTAAATATAGTGTAAAATTTTTGTATGTGATGCAAGGTATCTCCATGACTATTACACTTGTCAAAGTACATGGTTCTAAAGTTGGTGGGAGAGGATATGTGAGCATCTTAGAAGAAGGGATAATGCAACAATTGTTGGACACATTGTGGTAGGGGAACAAGAGAGTGGATTTAATTGCATTGCTAGCTCCTTGAGTTTTTGATCCATACCAACCAATCCATGAGAAAATGAAGGGGAAGAGGACAAAATGTTTTGGAAAGAAGTTGTATGGTGGTAGGGGAGAAGTGAGGAAGTGGATCACAAGAAACAGGTGATGATGCACTTGATTGAAGGACATGTATGGAAGAGGAAGTGGATAATGATAAGTTGAGAGGAAGAGAAGGCTGATAAAGAGAATGGAGTGGATTCATGCTCATACTAGGTGCCATTGACATTGGTAGGGGAATGATGGGGAGGTTGTGTGAAAGTGATAGGAGATCCAAGGATAGACTAATCATTGTAAGGGTTATGAGCCTCATCTTCACTTAAGGAAGACTCACTAAAGGTATCGAAAGAGAAATCATCAATACAAGTACATGAGCCTTTTGGGGAGGAAGTTTTAGGAGTAGAAGGAAGATGATTACCTTTAGTAGTGGGGAAAGGTGAAGAGGCTCAACTATTCCATGATGAATCCATAAGATTAAAGAATGTAATAATAGAAGGGGTGGAATAAGGATGGAAAGCTGCATCATTAAGGTCCATGGGTTGCATTATGTGACTAGAAGAGGGGAGAGGAGTTGTTTTCATTATGTTGAAAAGTGTAAGAAGTAGAATATTGAGGTGATGACAAAAAAATTTCTATAAATTCAGTCATCAACTCAGAAAAAAGAAGCACAATGCATGCTGTACGAATTAAACCATTTAAGCGCAGCATCATGCAATGTGAGGGGAAAGGTAGAAAGAATAACATCGTCATTATAATGGAATTCATACATAGAAGACAAAATTTTGTAATGCCATGAAATGTTTGTATGTTAGAATATTGAAAAGAGAAAATAGGAAAACAAACATGCATATCATCATTCACATATAAGGCGTTATGTTGAACCACGAAGGGAGAAGGAGCAATTGAAGAAGAGGAAAATTGAATATGTGAGGGTGAAGTTTGAGATAGAGGAGTAGAGTGGGTTGGACTATAAGTGGGAATGAATGACATAAGAGTATCTAAGGTATGGGAGTAAGTGCTAAGGAAGTGAACAAATGTAGGGTAATGGGTTGGACAATCCATGAGAGTATTATAGGATAAAGAGGATTTGTTTAAGCCAAAGAAAGAAATCGCATGTTCAAGAATTTGGTCATATGAATGGAGAAGAGCTGGTTACAAAAGTGGGCATTGACTAACTTTGTATGGAGGGAGGTAAGCGAAATGATGGAAGCCATTGGGAAAAGGAAGAAGGAGATAAGGAGTGGGTGGAAAGGGGTATGGTAGCATAGAAGATAGTGGTGGTGAATGTAGGAAGATTAAGGGAAACCATAATGCAAAGAAGAGATGAATAGAGGGGTGAAGAACAAAAAGAGGTGGTGGAAATATGGAAGGAAGGATAGAAATATTTAGAACTAAGGTGTGTATAACAAGAGGGGTGGATGTGTATGGAGGAGGGTTCTAAAGGGAATAGGGAATAGTAGGAAATGGAAATGATAATGAAAGAAGGGAAATAGGAAGTAAGGTATCATGGCAATGCAGATAGAAGTGTAGGTGGGATATGAGTAGGAAGGGAGATGTCTAATCAAAGTGAATGTAACAAGAAGGGTGTGTGGGTGGAGGAGGATGTAGGAATGGGAGGTGAATGGTGGAACACTAGTGTTAGAAAGTGAAGGATGAGTGAGAAGGAGGAGAATTTGGAGAGTACTTCGTGGGTTGTAGGTTCAAGGATAAGGAAATCCTAAATTGTATTTTAAGTCAAATGTTGAAAAGGAAGTGAAGGCTTGAGCATAGTCAAAAGAGAAGGGTACTAAGGGGTTGAATGGATGGATGAATTGAGTGAAGGAAATGGAGAGATGAGGAAGAAAGGAGAGGAGAACATGACTAGCACGAGGTGAAGAAGAGGGTGTTGTGGGTAGTATGTAAAAAGTAAAAACCCTTACCAAGTATTTTTGACCAAACTTGGAATATTGCTGGTTTTAGCTTGCAGACATTCCATCAAACACTTTACATATGACTTATCATAGAATATTTCTGAATGCAATGGTTTAGAACAGCTGCTACTTTAAATTTAAATCATGAATCCCTCACGAATTCATGACAACGCTCAATGATAACATAGGGACATTTTGTCAAACAGTTGGTAGGAGACTATATTTATGTGTATTTCACCAATATTTTTCACAATATCACAATAAGAAATAATATACCTTTATATTATAACTCAGAAATTATTTCAGCAGGGACATACTTTCAAATCATTGTACCAGAACATCAATTTATGCTCAGATCAGATAAGGAATCATAAATTATCATTCACAATGTTCAAATCAGAAATAAAATTATTTCTAACCTCCATCTGCTCGTAAGGAATTTGCTGTAGATTATTTTCATTCAATAATATTGATTACAAGGACTGTAGTTGCAAACCCTCGTGACCCAAGCATGTATGAGCATTAATTGTTTCTGTAGCTTTTGAAATATGCTTATCACAGTGATTGCAGCCTTAAATGTGCCTCCAAACCGTCCCAGTGTGGTGTTGTCCTTGAAACCCTAGAAATATACACTGAAATCAATGACATTCCTGCAACTTATTCTCTGAATAACAATGACTGAAATGTTAAACTCTTTGCTGCTGTCCACTCCCATTTCACTGCTAAAGCCTTTGCAAATGGTACAGAAATCACTGTAGAATGTACGAAATCACGGTAGCAAAGTACACAAATCACTGTAGCAGGCCTCAAACATACTAAAATCTTCAACATTTTCACTCCAAAACTTAGAACTTGTCTTGTTACAAGACTTCATAAATTTTGAAACCTCCAAACAATAAATCCAAGTGTGAAATCTGTGTGATTCGACCCCCAATCAGCTAGGGAAGATATTGCACCACCGAAACTAATTGCTCTTAGGGTTTTCATCCTACGGTTTTGCTCCACAAGAAGCTTCAAATCCACAATAGAGAGAAATAAAAATAAGCATCGTGCAAATGAACTCACAAAACTCCTTTTAGATCATTTTCGGAAGCTTTTTGGAGAACATAATATAAAATCACTTTATAAATTAAATAAACCTTATTACTCCAAAAAATGATTTATTTTATTATTTAAACGTTTCGACACATAAAACCACTATATTAGCATCCAACATTTATAACTTTTCATCCTCTTTCCAACGAGCTATTATACTAAGGTGCCGATTAAACTAATTTAATAAAATTAGCAACCTTAGTAAAAATAATTAAATTATAACTCATTAATACATCTGAGTTGCGGAAATTGTCGAAAAGTATTGGAATCGAAAATTGATTGCACTTGAGTGATACCGATGATGAATAATGAGAATTGGACCCGACCAGGTGACTTACTATAAATAGGTGCTCTCTAAAAGAATCTTGGAAAGCACACTAGAAGTCGAAAATAACTTCAAAAAGTGCCATCTGTGTCCCCTAGATCATTTGAGCTCATTGGTAACATCAAATAACCCCACTGATAAGGATGACACACACCTAGAAGGTTAGAACCAATTGCAATGCAAGAGAACCCAAAAATGGGGACATTACATGGTAGAATGTAGAGAGGTGCAAAGAGAAGAGAAAATGGAATGTAAAGAAGAGCAGAACACTTTGAAGTTGGAAGAGAGAGAGAGAGAGAGCGTTTTATGTGTTAAACAAAAATGAAGGAATGTAAATAGAAGAGGGAAGATGAGTTTTTAGGCACAAGAAAGATGTAAATTGAATTTGAAGTCAAATGTTGAAAAGGAAGTGAAGGCGTGAGCATAGTCAAAAGAGAAGGGTACTAAGGGGTTGAATGGATGGATGAATTGAGTGAAGAAAATGGAGATAAGGAAGAAAAGAGAGGAGACCATGACTAGCACAAGGGGAAGAAGAGGGTGTTGTGGGTGGTAGAATGTAGAGAGGTGCAAAGAGAAGAGAAAATGGAATGTAAAGAGCAGCGGAACGCTTTGAAGAGAGAGAGAGAGAGAGAGAGAGAGAGAGAGAGAGAGAGAGAGAGAGAGAGAGAGAGGGTTTTATGTGTTAAACAAAAATAAAGGAATGTAAATAGAAGAGGGAAAATGAGTTTTTAGGCACAAGAAAGAAGGGGATGTCGGAAGGTGAGGTGGTTGTTTGTTTTTTGTTAAAGTGTTTTCAATTGGAACCCTTAAGTTATCGAAGGAGCAAGAAAAGTTATATATGTTGACAAGAAGGAACCTAAAAGGAATAATGGAACATTGCACTACAAACAAGATGCTTGAGAGGAGAATAAGTCTTTTGAAAGAAATAACTAATCTTGGTGTGTATCTACTTGTAACCACAATATAATTTTCTTTGTTTATCTAAAAGTTAATGCAATAGCAACAATACAACCATTTTGCATTTTATTTTAGATACAAAAAATTACTAAATTGAGGTTGCACTAGAACTAGAAAATGAAATAGCAAAGGGTTAGAGAGAGTATGTCTATTTAAGTGGCTCTTGAAGATTGAAGACATTTGAAAAGCTGATTGGAGGTCTAAAATATCTATAGATAGACTTTGGAGGTTTGTGTCTTGCTTCATGTGTTCATGATGAGGTCCTGCACTCTTGTTCTTTGGTGTGTCAGTGTCTTGTACATAGGCACTAGTGTCCTTTGTGCACAACGACTTCTCCTTAGTTAGATCCTAGGGCTGATTCAACAATTGATTTTGAAGCTTGGGGTATGTGAACTAAGTGCTTGTGTTCAATGATGGTGAATGCATCAAGAGGAATTTTTAATGAAGGGTGTGTGATTTGATGTGCAAGTGTCCCTTCCCATACCCTAGATTCTTGGTTAATTTTTCTTTAAGAATCCCATTTATAAACATTTGATGCATTTCCTATCCATTTCTAGTCATTGGGATGATCTAGGATTTTGAGTTAGGTGAGAGGCAAGAAAACATGATTTTGAATTGAGGGGGATACGAGCGTGCTTGCTCCTATCCAAGAGCACACTAGCGCTAGGGGATTGGAGGTTGGGAATATGGGTAGAACATGGTATTTGCAATAGACAAAGTCTAGGTTTGGTGGGAGGAGATATTTTCAAGATAGTTTGGGCTATGAGAATGGATAAAAATCATGAGCCGTAGGTTGTAAAATGGCTAAGAATGGTCAAGATAGTCACTAATCATGCCTGCAAAATGATAGCACTAAACCAAACAAAAAAGCAAGAGGGAAGAGTGTGAAGACCATTATTGATCCAACACAATTCATGATTGTTGGTCAACAAAGTAATTTGGTGCTAGAAGTGTTGATAGAAAAACCTAGACTAGAGTCCAAGGTTTTATATTCTATTTTATATCCTCTTGAATTACCTTTGTGCCTTTTCAGATGGGAATTTGACAAGAGGGTGGATCCTATCCAAGAGCACACTAGCGCTAGGGGATTGGAGGTTGGGAATATGGGTAGAACATGGTATTTGCAATAGACAAAGTCTAGGTTTGGTGGGAGGAGATATTTTCAAGACAGTTTGGGCTATGAGAATGGATATAAATCATGAGCCGTAGGTTGTAAAATGGCTAAGAATGGTCAGGATAGTCACTAATCATGCCTGCAAAATGATAGCACTAAACCAAACAAAAAAGCAAGAGGGAAGAGTGTGAAGACCATTATTGATCCAACACAATTCATGATTGTTGGTCAACAAAGTAATTTGGTGCTAGAAGTGTTGATAGAAAAACCTAGACTAGAGTCCAAGGTTTTATATTCTATTTTATATCCTCTTAAATTACCTTTGTGCCTTTTCAGATGTGAATTTGACAAGAGGGTGGATCCTTCTTTGTACATGATGTGTCTTCTTAGCTTGATCACAAAAGTTAAAAAATCTAACAAAAATTTCTCTTAGCTTCTCTTAGTCCTTTGTTTCTCCTTTTTGGTCTTGATATATATACCAAGAATGGGGTAGTGATTCTAAATTCCAATGAAAGAAGAGGACCCATACTAATTTGTTTATGTGGATTGGAATTCCTGTATAAATAAGCATCTTGTGCATTAGCCATTTCTTCCTTACAAATCTACATTTAATCGCAATCTCCAGATTTCTTCATGTGAGGATGTTTTGTTTATGGGTTTTCCACTGTCTTGTTGCATTCCTTGTCAAAGTAACATCTAGGGCTGCCATCCTAATCTCCTCATAGGATTCTTCCTTTATCTTCTTTAGAAACTTATCAACTGATGAAACACACACTTATAATACCGCGAGGGGGGGTGAACTAGTATAGATCAAAACTTTACTTCTTCTCAACTCAATCAAACCTAGCAATATTACTTCAAACCTTAATTATCCATAGCAATACGATTCATGCAAGATGTAGCAATTAAGAACATGCACAAGAGACACAATTTTACGTGGAAACCCTTACAAGAGAAAACCACGACAAAATCTTGCTTGTATTAGTCTTCTTACAAAATTCGTAGGCACCAACCCACTGGAGACTCCATTCCCCATCACTAAGCACCAACCCAGCAAAAGACACCAATCTCTTCTAATGAGAGGCTCCAACCTCTCAATTTCCTCAAATAGGAGGCTCCAACCTGCACAAAGTAATATAACAATTTTACTTGCAACTTCTTAGATCTTCCCTAACATCTGCTCACAAATCTGCCATACTTCCACTCGTAAATCTGCTATATTTATGCCCTTAGATCTCTCTACAAATTTGCTACAATCCTCTTCGATCTGCTATAATTTCTTCACAAGATCTGCAATAATATCTTCACAAGATCTGCCACAAATATATTCTTCAAGTCTGCTGATATATAGAAAGATATTCGTTAAGAATCCCTTATTATATCTCTTCCAAGGAGGGCGACCACTTAGAAAAGACACATACTTTCCAAGAAATGGCAACCCTTCATTTATAAGCACCTCTTCATATGGGTCGGCCAGCAAGACATAAACTTTAAATATTTTATTTCCTTTGCCCAAAGTTGGGCACACCGCTCTAGGGGGGTTGTCCGATTTTGGAAGGCCCTCAAAATTTTTATTTAATTTTAATTACATAACCCCAAGTTTGGGGTGGCACCGAGAGGGGGTCATCCCAATTTTGATATTAGTTTTTTTTTATTTAACACCCCTTCAACAGGACACTAGACATGGGTCGGCCTTTGACATCAACAACAATGATATTTCCAAAATCAACATCCCTAATTCTAACATATTTGAGATAGTTCTTACAACTACACCATACAAAGATTTTGATTTTTTTTCATAAGTTTTCTCCACTCTTATCTCATCAGTGGTTTTAATATTGACACTACTATTTTCCATATTCTATGTTCCTTTCTTTTTCCTTATCTTCTCAATTGTTTATCAATGTCATCTTCTTTGTCTTCTTTAATATAAGCTACATAGGAAATGGCATTTGGTTAGAGGGATCATCTCCTTATCATGTCTCTTGATGTGGGGTGTCACATCCTTTGGTATTTCTATATTCTCTTCTAATCCTAATTAACTACATTACTACTTTACCCTTTATCTAACTTTATCCCTCACTTCTATTTCTCTCTCCACTTTCCATATCACAAATTCACACCTTCAATAAATAAGGTGTTGCCTCTCCTTAGGTTTCTTCTTAGTTTCCTCCTAATCCATCAACTCCAAGGACCTTGAATTTTATCTACCTGCTTCACTTCATCCTAAAATCGCTTGGTGTTGGCTATCCTTGCTCAAACACCCTTAGCCTTTGGGTCATCTTCCTCTCTCTCTCTCTCTCTCTCTCTCATATTCTCAAACACCTACTTCATCTTCTATGGTTCCTTGTACTATGGCCTCAATGATTCTACCAAGTGATTTCCTGTTATTTTTGCTAACTACCTTATTACTTCTCCCACTTTTTTTTCTTCCTCTAATTTTATTCTCTATTTCTAATTATCTCCTCTACCTTATTCATCCTAAACCCCCCATTCATTTTATTCCTTTTCACCATGTATAAGTAAAAAAAATTCCAAAAATTTCACTTCTTAGTTTTAGTTGCCACCAATTCCTTTGGTATGATCTCCCTCCTTATGCAATGATCATCGGGGTCCTATAATGGAACCGAATGTTGAAAGAAAAACCTAGAGTGGAGTCCAAGGTTTTATATTATGTTTTATACAATAAATCCTGGTGAGATGTACTAAAAAGGTTGAACTTAGATATGCAATAAGTACAAACCAAATTAATGAAATTATATACACACATATATACACCAATATACATAAGATCAGATTTTAATATATTTCAATGTCATACAATATTTTATACAATGTCTTATAATTCATTCCTCATGCATATTCTCATATTATCATTTTCCTGATTCTTTCCTTAGATCTCTCTTATATCTTTTACATTTATTCTTGCACACATACAATTCATAAGATTCATGCTCTTATCTCCTACTTTGCCCTTCCTTATATAGCCTCTTAATGCCTTTTCATGATGCCTTATCCTTATATCCTTTCATAATAACTCTTAGTTATCTTCTTCCCACAAATTTACCTTTCCTTAATGATATTTATCCCTTTTATAGCTTATTTAGGCGTATTATGGTGTATCTAAGGCTATTTAAGTGGTATATAATGGATATATGGGTCTAGAAATGACCCAAATTACATGTGTGGTACTGTACAATCTCTTGTATGTTGCCAACATTAAATGAATTAAAATTTTTATGGCAAAAGGTGACAACAAGAGAGTAATAGAACTTATTACTAAGATCAAGATGGGTTTGGGAGAAAGTCAGAGGATGAGCATGCCGAGAAACAAAGAAAGGGGAAGAATAGATGTGAAGAAGGTCAAAGAGAATAGGATCTTCAAGTGGAATCCTCCACTGCAAGAACCAATTATGGCAGAAACAACTAAAACTTTCTTATAGATGAGCTCAAGTGAGAAGAAGAAACAAGAAAAACCACTAGTTAGACAAAAGCAAAAAGCTATAAGAGGCTTGATATCATCTGAGATTTCTTCTAAAGATGAATCATAAAAAGAAAAACAAAACCCACATAGAGTCACTGTAGAAAAGGGCTACCAAGAGCACAACAATCAAAGGCAAGGGAAAAGAAACGGAAAGAAAATAAATTTTGGATGGAAAGAGGTTATTCAGATCTTTGTCCACAGGGGGGAAGCCATTAGAAATCCCTCAATCTTATACTTCTGCCATTGCAACTTATTAAATAATGTAATGTTTCTTTAATGGTCATCTTAGTTAGGTTAGATAGTTTCTAATTTCGTCTTTTGTTAACGATTGTTTCATTTAGAAACATCATTTTTGTAAATCTATTTAAGGAGCCTTCGTCTCCTTTGTTTAATATATCGAATATTTACCAATCTTCTTTGTTATATGCTATCAGAGCGGGTCGATGGGATTTCATAAAATTTGGCGAATTTTTTAACAAAAATTCGAAGCCTCTTCCTACTTGGAATTTATTTCTAGAAATTTTCGAAGTTTGTGGTTTACCTGGAAAAATTTTCTTGAAGTTTTTGGTCGTTTTTTTTTTGTTTCTGGACGCCTTTCTCAGTGATTTCGTGTCCACATCGTGGAGGTTTTTCCGCGTCTGTTGCAGCAGATCGCAGTTTTGTTTGCTTGTGCCCATGTTTCAGTTTTGGGCGGATTTTGTTTGAAGATTTGTGGGTTTCTCAAAATCATTTTGTTTTTCCAGTGCATTTTCGTGGGTATTCTTCTGCATTTTGAGGGCCTCTTCCTGCCGTGAAATTGGTTCTTTTCGCGTTTTTTTGTGTTGTGTGAGGGTTTCTAGGCAACTTCAAAACACGACCTACATTTGTTTTGGCGCGCGATTTTCTGGATGAATTTTTCCTGAGCATAGATTTTGTCATTTTTCTGGGCACGATTTCTCTGTGTGATGCGTTCTGTGTGACACGCAACTTGGAACCGTGTTTTCTCTGCTCTTTTTTGGAGCGTGACCTCTGTATTCCTAGACTCGATTTGTGTCTATTTTTGGACGCGTTTTTTTTTCCTGGTTTTCTGTTTCTCCCGCGCGATGATTTCTGTTGGTTTTACTGCGTGACGATTGGCCTGCAACGGTCGGTTTTTGGAGCTTTTGCAACCCACATTTTTGTGGGTTTTCTTCTGGTTTTTATGGGTTTTAGTAAATTTTTCCAGAAAAATTATTTCTGGGTATTCTAATTTCTCGCCTTAAAAAATTAGTGATGTTTTTTCTAATTTTTCGCCATAAAAAAATAGTGCTGGGTTTTAATAATTTTTTTCCTTAAAAAATTCTATTGGGTTTTTATAATTTTTCCTCAAAAATTATATCTGGGTTTTGTGCGATTTTATCCCAAAAATCGTTTTGTACAAGGGTTTTACCGTTTTTCCTCAAAAACAAAGTTTTGTATGCTGATCCATGTTTCAGTGTCTGGGTTTTCATGATTTTTTCCTAAAAAAATGTCTGTGGGTTTTGATTGATTTTTCTCCTTAAAAATCGTGTCTCGTTTTGATCAAATTTTCTCCTCAAAAATCGTGTTTGGTTTCTTGCAGTTTGTTTTGGGGCATCATGCTCATCTGCAAAAGTTTGTGGCTGTTTTTCTAAAGTAGTGGATTGTTTGCTGATTTTTCCTCAAAATCGTGGTTTCAGTTTGTGGAGTTGTTTTTGGTGTCTCTAGCTATAGGGAGGGACAACTTTGTTACCCAACATGAGGTTGGACGATTTGTGATGATTTTTGGTTATATCCAAAAGTTATGCAAATTTTGGGAGGGTCAGTGGTAGGCTCATGTTGCAGAACTTTCTGAAGAGAAGGGGGCAGCCTTCTTTGTTTCTGTGGGTAGTTAGAACGATGACCATTAAGCGAGGGTATTAAATAATGTAATGTTTCTTTAATGGACATCTTAGTTAGGTTAGATAGTTTCTAATTTCATCTTATGTTAACGATTGTTTCATTTAGAAACATCGTCTTTGTAAATCTATTTAAGGAGCCTTCGTCTCCTTTGTTTAATATATCGAATATTTACCAATCTTCTTTGTTATACAACTAACAAATAGCTTATAATTGAGGCCTTATTTTGTTTTATTCCAAACAAGCCCTACCCAATAGGCTGAATCACGAATGACTTCCTAGTAGAATTGGCCAATATATTATAGAACAAGATGGTTGCACAAAGAGAGAAGTCCTTATAATTGATATCTCACTTAAGACTCAAGCAATGGAGGAAGTGCCTATTGAGCTAAATCTGTCACCAAAAACGTGAAGCCAAGTGCAAGTCCTCCAAGATCAAGAACCTTGAACAAAACATAGAGTGTGTAATGCTACTTTTCTTCGAGTATAAAATTGGATAGATTTAATAGCAGAGTTAATTTTAATGGCAGTAGATTTATTGGTGTTATTATTTAAGTTTAAATATTATAAAGTATACCTGTAATTTAGGTACAAATTGTAATGTCCTCTTTTTGAGCGAGCATCAAAGTTGGTAGTTTAGCCTATCATCGGGTCCTCATAGGCTAATAATGGTGTTTAGAGGGCCCAATGTTGGAGTTAGCTAGCTCCTCAGTTGGCAGTTGACAGTGTTTTCATCTCCAAATCCTTAGCTTGTTCAGAGGTTATGATATTCGGGGTGTTTTGGCTCCATTTTTTATATACTTACTATTTATAGTAAGTCAGTGTGTTGACAGAGGTCAACCTTACTATTTATAGTAAGGCACCCTGGTTAGCAATGAATGCAGTGGGCTACCTCCTGGTGAAGTCATAATTGATTTACGAGGGTTAATGATGGAGTTATAATATTATAATTATTATTAAAGTTATACTTTAATAATAATTAATTATTAAGTGCATATCATTAATGAATTAAGTGGACTTTATTTAAAAGGGGGATTTAAATGCTTGTAAAAGTATACTTTATATTTTAAGTTGTGCACCAAAAAGGAGGGAAAAGAAAATGAAATTAAAGTAAATTAAATGAGATGAAGTCAAATGCAAATTGAATATTATAAAAGGCCTTTATGGAATTCATTTCATTAGGATTGATCATTTTCTCTCAACTTGGCTTTGTGCTTTGGCGTTAGAGGTGAAACCTAGGGTTTTGCTGTAATTTCAATTTTGGAGAATGTAGCCTCTCTTCGATTGTGCTTCCTACAGGTGAGAAAAATCACCTAGGGGTTGTAGTTAATTGGTGGCTTCACATGGAGGTGTCTGAGCTTCATTGGAGAAGAATTTCAGAAGTTTACAAGGGTTTGAATGAAATATCAGAATAATGCAAATATATTGATCATTATTTTAAGAGCAAAGAGAACTATAGGAGAACTTCAATAAACAGGTGGTTGCCAGGCAAGGGTTTTGGCAATTTAATTGTATGCATCTTTGTACTAGGCATGGGGATTGGTGATAGTGATCGTTGTTGGAGTTTATTATCATTGTTGCTGCTGTTATACTGTTGCAAACTTTATACTTCATTCTAGCATCCATTTTAGAGGGTTTCAAGGCATATCTTACCTATGAGTTCATGATTTGTAACCCCCAAATTTTCTGGGTATTGTTGTTTTAGATAATAGAGGATATTTTATGAACTAGGTTGTCAATATTTTGTGAAAATACTGAGTATCTAAGCTGATATAAAAATCTGGAATTTTCAGCTGTATATTCCCTATGTAATGTTCAGTTTTTTAGTTGAAAATTATTATTTCAATATTTTCTATTTTGCTGCATTATATTGTTGTATCAAACATTGCAAATATATTAGAAAACCATAAAACAAATAAAAACAGACAGGCAAAATCCAGAAAGTAAATATCCTACCATGGGTGGGATATTACACAAATACACAAAATGCTTATTTATCAATGTTAACTAGCTTAAGACTTAAGCACATTAAGAACACCATCATTGATATATAAAATTACGTCCAAGAATATGAATATTATCAAAAGGAAATAAATAACATATTTTGAGGATTTGATTAAATCAACTCCATTTCATTTATTTATATTAGACAAAAGCAAAAAGCTATAAGAGGCTTGATATCATATGAGATTTCTTCAAAAGATGAATCAGAAAAAGAAAAGGAAACCCATATAGAGTCATTGTAGAAAAGGGCTACCAAGAGCATATATTTGCATATATTTCACATTTCTATTGGAATGCATATATTTGCTTTTAATTGAATGCCAATTAGGTTCTGTAATGTGCTAACATAATTTTTAATGAGTTATCTATTCATTTTTAGAGAAATGTCAACTTAAGATTTGAAAACATTCCTGAATGACTGGTGTATTCATGGATTTAAAAATTACATCTATAGGTATTATTTCAGCACATCAAATTATGCTAGCAAGCCAGATGAGCATCAAACCCCAGGAAATGTAAGTTATTGGTCTTATATGGTAAACTTCCTAGCTATGTCTGCAAAAACAGAATAAAAACAGGACCTGGCAATGGAACCAGATGTTTGCTCAATCAAATCTGGTTTAAATATGGTAAATAATCTACCCATGCATCATTCTGTCACCACTTGTTTTTTGTTTTCACATAACACAATGAACAACTCGATATGTGCCACATAACTTCAAGATAGATTGAAAAGTAAAACTGATGTATGCAATGTTTGAAGAGTTACATGCCCAGACTGGCTTGTAACAAAACCCCTGTAGTGACCCTCCATAATTAGCAAAAGTTAAAACATGATGATTAAGTCTGAAACTTAAGTCTAAATTTAATCCTGCATGTTATCTTGTTTTCCCCCAGGTACATCATGAAGCCAAAAGTAGAATCCAAGGAATGCATAGTGCAAGGAATCATAGAGACACAGGTATAGTGCTATCTACCTTTTGAAATTTTGGTTTCCTTCAAGTTCGTTGAAAGATGGACTTTGGGGGCTGTCAGTTATTCTTCGGTTGCTATAACAATATAGGACATTAGCAATCAAGGAAATTGAGAATCTGGAACATTTTCAAAGTTATTGCATTGTTATCATGGAAGCTGATGCTCTGTAGCTTTTGTAGATGAGTTTGTTGTCTATTCATTTTGCAGCTCTCAGGAAATTATTGTTTAGTCCAATATTGCAAGTTTCTAATTATGTTTTTTGTTAAATTCTACGTAGTTTCCAATATGCAACCGGGTAAGAAAATATTGCAATTTTCTGTTCATCGTTTTCATTCTATTTTTCTTTTGGCACTAGAATATCTTTCAACTTTTAAGTGTTTGTGACGTGTCCCTCCCAATGGGTTTCTTTTAAATTTAATAAAATAGAGTTTTGAGGTATGATTGTGCTTTGGTCATTAAGGAGTAAAGAATTTGAGGTGCTTCAGCACTTTGAAAGTCCTTGCAAGTTATACAGGTGTGAATAGAATTATGTATCACTTTTGGGATGGATCCCATGCATTACCCATTTATGTACTGCATGATACTCTCCATGGATTGTAATTAGCGATAAGAATGATTACTTATAATCAGACATAATTTGAATACCTGAAAACTTTCTAATTTCTTGGAAGGTTTACATAGGTGCAAATGCTTGTGAATTCCATAAATCATTGAACCCAGTCATTTACAAGTTCATAATGAAGTGCCTTATGCATTTCTTGGTCAATGCAAAGTAATGACAGGGTGTACTTCAGAGTCTGAGATTACTAGAAGGTTTTTATAGCCTGATCCGTAAACAGGATGGTTATATCATACACTGCTATTAGGAAACAGATATCCTATGTGTGGAGAACTCTTACAAATTCTCAATAAGCACTATCATCATTTAACTAAGGATGTCAAACAACAAATGACATATGCATATCAAGTAAACAGAGATCTCCATGCACATACAAACTGAGAAAACTTAGAATCACCCTGGAGAAATCCCATATTAGGTTAAAAACTCCAGTCTAGAGAATAACAACTCTCTGTTCCACTATGAAATATGTAGTTACAGATGATTTAGAATGCCAACTTGGCATCAACAATCTCAAATATAGTATGTAGATGTCCTACAACACCTGCAATCCACTCCTAATCAAACTCTGACTTGCATACCTGCTTGCATATTCCATTTTAACAGCTTTATGCTGTAAAGCATGGGAGCTAACCCTCTCTCAAATGTGGAGAAGCAACCTAACACTTTCCCTCACTTCCCCAAAGCTGAGAAGATGAAAGCCCAAGTGCCCAAACTGAAGATGAAATGCCAAGCATTCCAAATTCCAACTCATTGCCCACACAGAGAAGAGTTTGCTGCTTTACGAGGGAAAGAGTTTACTGCTTCCGATGAATTTGCTGGGGTGAACAATTTTTTGCTTCAGTGTTCGCTGAATTCACTGCAGTGAACATCTGCTTGCACAAACTGATTGAACTTGTCAAACATACATTTTTGGGTCTTTTCAGGGTTTGCAACTTTGAACAGAGGCTTCCCAGAGGTGTCCTATTCTATCCCTAATCCAGATCAGTTCCACATTCTCTCTGTACTAGTTTGATGATAAATTCTCCCTTAAGGCTTCTTGGTGACACTCCAATGAGCTAGAAAAACTAAGACCCCAATGGTCTTGGACATTTGAGACTTGAGTTTTTGGATCATTGCCTTAAAGCCGGGAAAATATGTAAGATCTCTGGTGGTTCTACGAAATCCGTGGGAATTACTGTTGTTTATATAGAGATTCTAGTGGTTTTCTATCCACTTTCTTTTGCTACCCTAATCAATAATGCTTGGCCCTTTTTCTTTGTGAAGTGTAATAACCCATTCAAAATTATTACTTAATTAATATTATTGTAAATGACACATGAATATACTCCAAATTAAAAAGACATAACTAGTGGCTAAAGTCAATTATAGCTACACATGTCCATTTAAAATGAGTCAAAGATTCATATATTCACTTCAAAAGTCAAATTACAATATCAGGTTTGACTTGGCTCCTAAGGCCACAAAGTCATTACATTGTACACTTTTCATCAAATACATGAATGTATTATATCAAGTTACATCTTAGACTAGAATAGTCTTGTGAACAACTAAGGTTCTTCTTTGACGCTTGCCTCCATTGGTGGACGAGAACATGGTTGAAGCGCTTTACTTGTCCAACCACGAAGTTTACGCTTCCCCGGTATTCTTCCGACTTGAAGAATGCCCGACCCTGCACAAAGAGTTTAGCACGAGAACAATCTGCAAGGTGGAATCTGGTGCGTACCCATACATCAACATGCAATTTCTATCTACAAGTTAGAAAAGAAAATGCAAGATCTATGCTAGGAATGGTAGAGAGTGAATTCACAGAGCTCATACATACATAATGAACTAAATTGCTTGGCCAAGCATAATAAATGTGTTGCAACAACAACAAACAATAGGTTCTGATAAAGCAAACCTATACTCTCTGAACTCCATTTTGGCACCTGTCCCGGAAGGTAACTTTCTACTAAACATCACATAACAGCTATTTATCCTCTAGCAGCTTCTACCCTAAGGTGCTCTAGTCAACTAAGGTATCACTGTTCCGTTTAGAATATTCTTTCACACATGTTTTCAATAGAAGAATCAGATTCTAATTTACTCTCTAAACAAAAATCAGATTGATGAATCAATAGAGTAATTCAACAATCAGTCATATCATTCTTATGACTATTATATAGTTTTCATCATAAGCATTTTACATTTAAAATTGTACTAATAACAAAAGAAGGTATGTCACAAGTATGTGTATGTATGTGCATACACATATATGTGCCTACTTAGTTTTAGATTTGTGCATACATTCTGAAATAAATCATTAAATCAGATTGCAATCATAAATGGTATTCCATCTGACGTTTCTTTTGTTAAGATAAGAATCATATCAAGTCTAAGTTAACAGTTTCACACATACTGTTATTGCATTCCCACAACTGTGATACTCTAACATTGCTGTTTACATATGAACATTCACCGTTTAAACATAACAAGTACTGTTTCCTACTAAACAGTTATAAGACAAGCTGTTTACTTATGAACATTTATTGTTTAAACAAAACAAGTATTGTTTCCTACTAAACAGTTATAAGACAAGCTGTTTACTTATGAACATTCGTTGTTTAAATAGAACAAGTACTTTTCCTACTAAACAGTTATAAGACAAGCTGTTTACATATTTACAATACTGTTTCAGGATAAACAGTTACATTTTATGACAGACCATGTCATTTTCCAACTGAACATTCACTGTTTGCAATTACTCAAAGCTGTTTCAAGCTGTTTGATGCTAAATAATAACATTACAAATTACTATTTGCTGTTTAAAAACAAAACAGAGCTTTATCTCAATGAACAGAGAATGAACAATGCTAATTTGCCAGCAAAAAAAGAAAATTGTCTACAACTGTCTTGTCTATCATTTTCAAGCAAGCCATTTAATTTTCCCTCTAACAAAATTAGGCTAACAAAATGTCCATTGTTCAACATTGGATAACATCAATGATATAAAGAAAATTCATGAGCAATTATTTAAGAAGTATAATGAAACTAATTCGACATACTTGTCGAATTGAAACTGGGCAACCATGCGGTCAGGGGACTTATTCAGAGTTAAGATAGGGTTCCTAACTTAACCCGTGCCTCTAAAGGCCATTAACAAGCATGCATTGGTCGCTCTAGGAGCGATTGCCCCTTACGTGACTGGTTTATTCTTTTCATACAAATGATGGGTCGTATTCAATATTTCACATAAAGACTTGCTGGGTTTATGCCTTATACATATTTCAACATGCAGACTTATACCTTTTTCTTACTCAACGAAAACAACCTATTGATCATGAAGACTAATTCTTACATGGTTTAAATGAAACCAAAACTTATACATTCCATTGCTTCCTCTGATCAAGGGCGACCCCATTGAGCAAATATTGTTTTACATTCTCAGCTAGAACTTTCTTCCTCTTACCATTATTGGCCTAGCCGATAATGGAGGGCGATTCATTTGAAATAACATAGTTAATACATTTAAATAAAATCACATAGGATTATTCCTCTTCCCATAGGTTCGGCATTCAAACCACTACAAAAATTAGGCACAAATAAATACATTTTTGGGTCGGAATAAGATTCCGATAGCCTTGTCAAGGCTAGCATTTCGTGTGAACTTATATATCAGTCGCATCAAGGATTCCATGCCTCGGTCTAGCTCTAAAAGCTTAGCCGATAAGGCTCGAACCTAAATACTTTTTAATGCAAGCAGGCCGTAGGCCATGCGACCCCCAGAAGGTGGTCGATAAAACACTTCTTTTGGCTCAAAGCTGTAACACACAGACAAAGAAAATGCATGTTTATAGTGCTATCGGATTTACATAAAAATGCAGTGAGTACCACTAGCTTAATATGTAAAAATGACAATGAATTCGTTCTTGTTTATAAGGAAACCGATTTACCTCAATAATTGAGCTTTTGGATGTGCTTGTCTTTGATTTTTCTATCACTACGACCTCTTCTCTGATTTTTCTTTTGCTGCTGATTGATTCTTTTTCCCAATTCCCACTATGCATTCCAAAATGGAAACAATGCCTTCTTTTTGCATGCGGCCGGGCATTACCATTATGGTTTTTCCCTGTCATTGCTGCCGGCCTCTATTTTGAGTATTGCCATAATGTTCCGGCAAGCCACGTCCTTAGTGGGATGCCTTCTAGATTTTTGCTTGATTTCCCACACAGTTCGATATGAATGTATCGGTTATCGAATTTGAATTCGATACGAGTTTTTAAATATAAATATATGTTCGTATATATGTATATGTATGTGTGTGTGTGTATATATATATATATATATACATTTATATGTATTTATTGATTTCATTCATACTTACCATGTATTCAAATAATGTATATAGATACGCATATATATGTGTGTGTGTATTCAAATTTTATTTACATACATGTATATATATGTACATATATTTATATATGCATTCATGTATAGTTGTTTGTTTTGGAATGGCTTATAAGTTCCATTAACTGAAACAATTCAAGTCATGAAATTACATTCTTCTATATATGCATGTAATGTCCCCGTTTTTAGCACTACACTTTCCAATGATTGTTAGCCTATTCCCGAATGCCCGTAGGCTAGTCGGAGGCAAAATTAGGGTTTCCAGCTGCTTGGAGGTTTCTTTTGAGGATTTAGGGGTTTGCATGTTGGAGTTTTGCAGATTGGTTGCTGGTTTCTTTTTGGGTTTTCAGAAAGCTTTGGAGAGATTTGACATGCATTTAATGAAAGTGACATGCATTTCAATCAGGGGTTTGCATGCGGGATTGGTTTCTGGATTCTTTCTAGGTTTTTAGAGAGCTTCACAGTGGTATGACATGTATCTGTATCTGACAAACTTTTCTGGACTGACTATTTTTAGTAAGTTAGGACGGCTGCTCAGATTGTGGTTAAAATGCATTTGGAGTCGCTTACTATTTTTAGTAGTATGCTATTTATAGTAAGTGCTATTTTTAGCAGTGCTATTTCTGGTAGGGGTTTGTTGTACCCAAACCAAATTTTTTGCTTCATTAAGGCATTTTGCTTAAAAGAGTCTAAACCTTGTTAAAATGATGTCAAAACACTGTTTTTGGGCAAATCAAGTATGGACTTTGTGTTAGTTTGATGTCAGGAGGATATTGGTGAAATTTGAAAAAATTGAAAATGAGGGTTTTCAAGCATCCTTGTTTTAGGCCATGAAACCCTAAAAATTGAAACTTGTCAGAATGGACTAAAAATTGTTTTGATTGGCTTATTTTGCTTCACGATCACAATGGTGAAGTCAGTTTCAGTTAAAACTCAGTTTAAGTCTAGTGGGTAGTTTTCACTTTTTCGGATGGAAAGTTAGGATTTATGAGGTCATCAATGCAAGATGGCCAAAGACTAGGTGTTGAAATCTAAGCCTAAAATGCTCAAATGAAGAAACTGTGGCGAGATAGGTACAAAATAATCCTTCGTCTTGGAGGAGTTTTTCACCGGGATGAAAATCATCAATTTTTTCTAACTTTGGAACCCCAGAGCCCCTGGAGGCCAAGGGCGCCCTAGATTTTAGAGGCCCAAATTTCAGTTTTATGGTTTGTCACTTCCAAGAAGACTTGTCAGGAATATTGTCAGCTTCGTGATGAGCTATCTAGCCATCTTTGAAGATATGTCTAGCACCTGATATGGGGGTTTCAGTGAGAAATGGGGAAGTTTGAAAAAATGACTAACACTGGAAGGAAAAGCGCAACTTTTGTAAAGGGCGCCCATCTTTTTGAGGGATCAGATGAAGGATTTTGACCAAACGACACCTAGGATGTTTGTCTCACATTTGATCAGGCTTCGCAACGCATCCGTCAGTGGGTGAATCTGAGTTGTTGAACTGCTAGAATCAGAGGTCAAACACGAGGTTAAATCTTGTTCAAAATGACAAGGAAAAAGCAAAAGCGCCCTTGTTAGCTAGGGGCGCCCGAGGTTTTGGAACCTTGAATGTCTTCTTTTTGGTGATCTCAGGTATTCATCCTGTCCGTGTTACATCCAACTTTCCATTGCATATCTCTGTCAGATCAAAAGATGAGTTGGCAGCCTGCAGCTGGAGATTTAGTGGTATTTTAGCCAGTTGGAAAAATGGCTATCTCTGGAAGCCCTTGATTTTGAGACATCAGATGATGAAATTTGATGAAGTGTTCTCTTGAAGCTGTTGTGCGGAATGGACCCAGCTTCGTAGTGAGCTAGTTATTCAGTCCTGAAGTTTTTCCAAACACGAGATGCGAAGAGGTCAAGTTTACCTTCGTAAGTGTTGAAAATGATGAAAATTTGTCTAAGTCTGGTGTCAAAAGCGCAACTTTTGCTAGGGGCGCTTGGATTTTTCAAGCCTTAGATCTCAGTTTTATGGATTGCAGTCTCAAGGAGTGTTTTTGTTAGTTTTTATCCTGCTCTTCAATGCAATTGTCAGCCAGTTAGTTGGTGATGTTAGTCAACCAGAATCAGTGATTGAATAGAGGCTCCGACGAGAGTTGAAAATCCAAATTTTCATTAAAATGGTCAAGTCTGGAAAGAGACGCCTTAAGTCAAAGGTTGACTTTTTAATTGAAGATGACTAGGGGCCCATGAAAGGTGGGATTTAAATATTATTTAAATATTTAAATAATTCAACTTTAAGGGGATTATTTTAATTACAAAAAAGGACGATTTTATGCATGCATGTTCAGTTAACTGATTTGCATGCTAAGTTAACTGAATTAATTGAAGGTGGCGCCCTTTTTAGGGTTATTTGACTTTCAGTTACCTTTTTTCAAGTCCCAATCAGATGAAGTCGAATTCTTTTGAGGTCCAATTAGGATTTAATTGAATATTTTTAGAGGTGGCGCCTAATTGCATGAAGATGGACGATTTTATGCTTGAATTTATTTATTTAAGTCATAAATTTGCCATTTTTCTCATACCAAGTTTAGAGCAAAGGCGAATTTCTTGAGCAATTGAAGATTCGAAGGTGCTTTGAGTTCAATTTTTCAGTGCCGAGTCCAGATTGTTTAGAAGATTACTTTTCTAGAGTTAGATTTTTCAGTGCATGTAGGTTTCATTGAATCTTAGTTAAGCATAGGCGATTTTCTACAGAAGTAGAATAAACAAAAAACAAACTTCTATCTTCTATCTAATTTCTTCTATTCTCGTCTTAGGTATTTTTCGCATGTCAAAGAAAACAGCAGAATATTCAGAATTAGATCATCTGGGTTCACATACTTCAGCGACAGCAGCAAAACCCATGTCTTAGATTTTTTCGAGAAAATTGCCCCGTAGCTTTTATTCTAAAGCCCTGTGCTTTTTTTTCGAGAATTCCTTTGCATGTGGGTCAGAAACACATCTTTTTCAAAATCGAGTGATCTGGGTTGCCTTAGAATTCCATTGCCTACAAAACCCATGCTCTAGATTTTCTTGGGAAAAATTGCCACTGAAAAACCTCCCCATGCCTAGCTAAAACTCACTTTTTTGAATTTTTGTTGATCTGGGTTTGCTTAGAATTCAATTCTGCACAAAACCCACATTTTAGAAAAATTACAAATTTTTTTCCCACAACAAGCTATTTTTAGCCTTGTCCAAAGCTTTTTCAACCTTTTTCGAAAGTTGTCCGAACATACCCAACTTCACAGTCAAAAGTCCTCATTTTCAAAATGCAGTTCAATCCTATAGATTATAAGACCAAGTCGGTCCTGATGCATGACTTTTTGAAAACTTCAGACATAGACTTGGGTCATGTCTATCTAGTGGTCAATCTGAACACGTTGGAAGGCATTAGCAACAATACATTGAAGAATCTTGAGCATTCTAGTTTGCTGGCAGTGGTGTCTATTCCTATCACAACTTTTGATCTCGAGTTTGTTCTTGCTGGCATCAAGCACTACAACTCATCTACACGACAAATTAGATCAACTGATGGGAGAGTCATTTGCAGCCTTAAGCTGAGGGACGTGGAAAAAGTGCTTTGCTATTCCTCCTTGTTTAGACAATTTCACCGTAGTCATTGAGGCTTGTGATATGATATGGTATGTAGACAAAGAAAGATCCCAACGAAAAGTTGCTCATAGATGGTTGAAAGTACAAAAGATCAACATGCCAAAGAAGGTTGGTTGCCGTGAGTTCAAGGATAAAGTTGCTATTTTGATTACTTTGCTCAATCGGGTTACAGCAAGAGGAGGCGAAAGGTAGTTTCAGCTACAGAGCCGCCAGAGGTGATTTCTTCACTACCTTCTACATCACAATTAAAACCTCGAGTGATGCCAACTAGTTTCAAAGGTAACTGAAGAGGTCAGAGAATGCATGAGGGCGATCAGGGATGGTGATAGAGAGTTGAGCAGGCAGATTATCATCGTGGACAGCGTCAAATTCCTAGAGGATAAGGCAATCGATCAGTTCTTGGACGAGGTGTTAGACCGTGATGACTTGGAGTAATCCGCTAGTTGGAACCTGCAGTTATTTTCAAGGATAGAGTCAAGAGCAGCAGTTAACTTGACATCCTGTCTTGAGTTCTTATTGCTGATTTCATGCACACACATCTCTTCCTTGGAATTATCTTCGTAGGAGTTTAGACTTTCAGTTAGGAGTAGTTAACTGATGTTAGTTATCAGTTATTTTTATTTCAATAAGGACGTGCATGCTTGCACTTGTCTAGTTCAGTTGAGTCCTGTTTTGGTTAACTGATAGTAGCTTTCCAGTTAACTGTATAGTCTGCTTTATTTAGGGTTCAGCAATAAAATCTTGCATGCTCGCAAGACTGTAGTTGACTCAAGGTGATTTTAGGGTTCCCTATACCTTTTGATGTCTATAAATAAGAGCTTTCTGCTCATTTGTAATTAACTTTTGCACAAGATAGTAATATATGCTGTGCCTACCTTGCCTGTAATATTGCTGTTCTGTATTTGTTCACGAGTTTTTACTATGATGATGAATTGCTGTGCCACCTTGCCTTCATGTTATTGTTATGGTATTTGCTTATCTTAGTTAAATATAGTGGCTAGTTGATCATTTATTTTGTGCGTGTTTCGCCTATGCAATTTGCTGTCCTAGTTGGCTATTTTATGTTTTGTTTCTAATAAGCCTATTCAGATGAACAAATTGCCGAGCCACCTTGCCCTCACATTGTGAATCTGTACCTAAAGCTTATCGTTCGATGTGTGTGTCAATAAACTTCTTCCCAGCCAAGCAAATAGTTGTGCCACCTTGCCTTCACGTTATGAATCTGTACCTGAAGTTTATTGTATAGAACATTCTTGCTCCGTTTCCTCATGCTCTGTTTTCTTGAGGAGATTGGATAGATTAAAGCTTTTAGTTTAGTTGTAGTTAGAGATTTGCGAAACCATAAAATCCTTAGCTGCAACGTTCATGGTTTTTCTTAACCTTGTGCCTCTTCCAGCTGAGAACAAAAAGATAGGATTTAGATTACTTTTCTTTTCCACATATTTCAGCATATGAGGGAGCTTCCCCTCCTAATTTGAAGAGCACTCATTACACAGTGTGCATAGCTGTCTGTACCAACTTGCACTCCAGAGGTGTTAGTTGTTACGCCAACAGGGTTCAACAGTTTAGTTCATTGGCTATATCAGGTAGGATAGTTTGAGCAGTTTGATCGGATTGGTATCCCACACTCTTTGTGCTTATTTTGGCAAATTCAATACTTTGGTTGAGTTTATATTTTAAGTGAAATATTTGGCTAAGGCCTGGTGGACGACTTTTGGAGAAATATTTAAGTTAAAATTATAATGTATTTCTCTTATTTTCTTGGATGCCTAGCTTGGAGGAAAAAATAATTGTTTTTTATAAGGTTGTTTCACTTAAGCATTTTTGGACGCCTAGATTATGTTTTATTTGCATTTTTAATAAAGATATTCCTCTCTCTTATGTTGGACGATTTAGAGAAGGAGACTAATGAAATTCAAATGCAGTAAAATGAAAGGTGAATATGAGTTTCATTTGGGCGTACCTTTTGGAGGGAAAAGTGAGTTTGAATTTTTGGGTTGGAGAAGTTATAAATACAAGGCCTTGCCTCTTCATTTTATCATCCATTGCTTATCATAACGAAGTGTTGCTGAAATTATTTCAGAACCCTTGCTTCGAGGAACGCATACCTCCTAGCTTATATCGGTTTTGTACATGAGAGACAGTACCTAGCTGTTTTGAGACTACTTCATTCAGAGGGTGCAGATAGAGGTTCACAGAGATGGCTTCATTTGATGTTTTCTGATTTTGGAAGAGTTTTATCAGTTTTGGTGATGCTGGTGTGGTGCTTGGCTGAAGCACATTTTAGATCATAGCTCCTTGCACGATTTTTGCGTGTTTCTGGGCATTAGCTTCATGGATGCAGTTGCCTTGGGCACCCCTTTGCTCAATCTTTCATAATTTTTGGTGAAGTCTATGATTTTTTCTACAAGTCACCCTTCTCAAGGGTTTATGCTAATTGCTGTTTGTGCCTTGGGATGCATGCTAAATTAATCAGAGCTGTTTGGAGGGGTTTGTCACTTGGTACTTGGTCGCCCAACTTCTAGGAGTCATTTGCATTTAGTTTCACATCATTCGGAGAAGTATTGGTGAAGTTACGAGCATAAAGGTGAAATCTGTACTTGCTGGTTTGAGTTTTTAGTTTGCTGCAACTTTATATCATGCCTGTTATTTTAGTTATTTTGGCCACATTTCATATGCTGGATATCAAGTACTTGTTAGGAGATTATGCTCTAACATTTTGGGGATCATAGGATATCTATATCTCATTGTATTTGCAAATTATATCTCATATTGTAACGTTGAATCAGTAGTACTGATCAGTTCTTATATTTTTGCAATTTACATTTTGTATTCCCACTTTTAGTGGAAGAGACAGGCCTCGCCATCTATTACTTTCAGTATTTTACTTTCTTGTACTGCCCGTTGAAAAGCGGAAGGGGTCGGCTAGCTGCCCAGACATTTACTTTTCTTGTAATATCACTCCCGCTGAATAAGTGGTGGAGTATGCATTTTCATTTCATGCTGATCGGCTGAGCCATCTTTACATTCCCGTTGAATAAGTGGTTGAGTTTGCATCTGCATTACATTTTGATCGGCTGAGCCGTCTGTCATTGTAACACTCTAACTAATTTACAGTTTAATAATGGTAACTAACTACCAGATTCAGCTGAAGTGTAACTAACTGGTTTTTCTTAGGAGAGTTTCCTTTGTAATAACAAACGAAAAAGGTAAACAATCTGAACAATAACTACTTTAACATTCATCAACTAACTTTTAGTTTTTTTCAATTTAAGCTAAAATGGAACAAGTAACAGCTTACTTAACCACTAACTTTCCATTATTATTTGAAATTAAAAGAGCATTTATTACAACAATGAAATAAACTTAATAAAGTAAATATAACTGAAGTAAGAGAGAGAGACAGAGAGAGAGAGAGAGAGAGAGAGAGAGAGAGAGAGAGTTATACAAAGTATAGTCTGAAGACTTCCTGCTGGAATGTTTGAACAAGACTCTGTCTTCAAGGGAAAAAGAATTACCATCAAGGGCTTTTCCGCCCAACCAAAGACCTACTGGTCTCCCATGTTTCTTCAACTGAAGAAATCCGACCCTTCACGAGGGCAATCAATAAAGGATCTCACAAATACCATCATGCCATCTGAGCCTGGTGTCAAAAACCTATACTACCTTGGTCGATCCTTCACTATAGGTTCTCCTAACTAGAAAGACCATTCTGACCAGGGGTATATCTGGTTCTTGATAGTTGACCAATGTTTATTCAAGCATCATCACCTTGGCCAAGGATTTTATCAATAATGAGCACGTTTCTCGTGCTGTCAGCACTCTCACCCTTACTCGGCATTATTTCATTTGGCATCTGTGATTATATATCCATTGATTCGACTTATTATTTGTTCCACAATCAAGGTTAAATTGTTCATATCTTACACATGAGAAAGTATGATAGTTCATTAGACGATGAAAGAATATTTTCGTTCACTATATGTATATTTTATTCCTTCTAGATGACATTTGAAAAAGACTATGGACAAACCCGAATCAAGATCTGTAGAAGAACAAAGAATGATATTTTTCAAGTTCCATAGAGAGAAGACACAGAAAAATTTCGGTAGAAGTTTATGAAAACACAAATAGATCGCAAGGTTTAGAGATCAAAGTCTTGTCCAGGTTTGTGACATAAACATAGAGGAAAGTGCTGACTTCGAATTTAACAGAGAAGAAAGATTTCGCAGAGCATTACGGGTGCAAGTCAGGTAACAAGACAAGATCAATCCAATAGGGAAAAGAGTATTCGACTGGACGGGCTTTGTGTTTATGCAAAGATTCGATATCATTGAAACATCAATAGGTCAAGACTTAAATGTTTGCATTTTCAGTACTTAGCGATTTCACAATTGCAATTATTGAACTATTCATTACTAATGATTAAGCAAATGAAAGATTCTCATCTTCACGTGCCTGGAAATGCGATTTCAATAGTTCGAGGATCCTCTGGTGTCTTCTCCCAATGCTCTGGATGTAGCTACTGGAATTCGATTCTTCCCAACCCGCGATGAGTAGCAGAGACGACTTCCACAAGAGCTAAGAATGTTTCCTTCCCTCAATTCAGAGTAACAATGATAGAAGCAAGATAAATGGTGCACGACTAGAATAGCCAAACAAAAAATGCCACTACCAAAAGCCGACTGATAGAGAGGAGTAGAAAAGAGTGGAAAAGAGATAGCAAGACAAGATGAAAGCTGATACGATTTGAGAATGCTAGAACAGGTGAAAGCCAATTCCAGAATGAGGTAGAGAAAGTGAATATGAGATGAGAAAAACGCAAGAATGAAGAATGCTTTCCTTTCTTTCCCCAAAGATGCCTGCATGCCTTCTCTTCTTGGACGTTTCTGCCAAGAATGGTGACCAAGGTGGCGGGGTGTTGCCGCCTCCCCTCTACACCGACGCCAAAGCTAATTTTTATTAATATTAACTTTATTCTTTAATCATCGGCTTAAGAGGTTTTTATTTTTAGCTTAAATATTTTATATATATATTATTAACTCCCAAGGTGCGCATAAGGCTAATTATAAGACTTCTAGAGAAATATGATGATGCACAATTTAAATTGACTCGTTTTGATAATTATTTAATTGAGATATATCCCAAGGTTACAACTTCAATGCAACCACCTTACACCAAATCATGGCTTGATGGTATTTTGAACCTTTATAAACTATGACCTCTCCTTGATGATATTTCCCTTTCCCTCGAGGTGTTGGCAATCGTGCAACCACTTGACAAAGAATTAGGGTTAGACCGTTCTCGATATATATATTTAAATATAAACTCATCAACACATTCATTATACACATATATAAGAAAATCATTCATATTTGCAGTTACAACATATAAATTAAAAATTCTTTTCCCAATTTCACATTCTCATAAAAGGTAGTTAATCACAACTAACTTAACAGCCATAATTTCATTGCCATAGTCTTGTTCAAGACAAAAGGGATGTAATAGTCATTTGTACTTTCAACAGTTTTTAGTTCAGTTTCATGATTTCATCTAATGATCCCCTTTCCACTGTATGCTCTCACCTTGCCTCCACTTTCTAATCACCCAGATCCTAGTGAGGGCAAGGTGAGAGCATACGGTGGGAAGGGGATCGTTAGATGAAACTAAACTGAAAACTGTTGAAAGTACAAATGAGAGACGGCTCAGCCGATCAGAATGTAATGCATATTCAAACTCAACCATTTATTCAGCGGGAGTGTAAAGACGGCTCAACCGATCAGCATGAAATGAAAATGCATACTCGACCACTTATTCAGCGGGATTGATATTACAAGAAAAGTAAATGTTTGGGCGGCTAGCCGACCCCTTCCACTTTTATTCAATAATGGAAATGTATTGTTGTGCTTAATTTTTTAATGGAAATGTATTGTTGTGCTTAATTTTATTCAATAATTATATAATAAAACCTTACCGGTTCATCAGTTCTTGGATAATAGTGCTTGAGAGAAAAGATTTCAATAACTCAGATCTTTCTGTAGCTCTTAAAGGGCTTTTGATGAATCTATCTTCTATGAATTCTATTTTCTTTATATCATTCTTTTGTTCCCTAGCACAAGAGTTGTACATAAAATATTTTGTATGTTTTTTCCATAGGGTTTGAAAGTCCATTTCTATCTACACCACAATTAGTTTATCAATGAATTTCAAGTTTTGAGAACATCAAGCAAGTCTTTTCTTATGTGAATTGATAGGGATATTTTTTTATAAAAAAATTCCACCTTATTCAGAATTTGAGGTTTTGCACAAGTGGGTTATTATGCTATGACCAATTTGTAGTGATAAATTCTGGGATTTCGCCATTTGTGAAATAAATTTACTGTCTGTAATTGTAAATGGGGGATTACTATCTTGAAAAATTTAAGATAGAGTCTCATCCTGTGAATGGATTTACCATTGATCTAATGAGCCTTTTATTTATGCAATTTTTAGGTTCTTTCTTGAAGTTGTGGATTATTAAACTACATGTTATAATTCTTCAAATAGGCAAGATTGCAAGTCTAGGAAAATTTGTTATAAAAAATTGTATAATCCTTCATAAGAGAATGTATGTCCTAAAGTGTGGACCTTCTCAATGGTTGAGACATTGTTGTTAGTATTTTTCCTAAAGGTCTCATGCAAACAATAAGGTTAAACTTCTCTACATGTTTCAACGCTGGTCCTGCTTAAGTACAAAGTATAGGGCAGAGCAAAGATAGGTTCATAGAAATCCTTCCCAAAACATAAGACTGCTAGATTGTTGCCATAAGTGAAGAATTGTTAATCTGGATATTCAGATGTTTCCTTATTTCTTAGTTACAATTTTAAACAAGTTTCCATTCTAATATCCATATTGCACAATGCTAAGATTTTTCCCTGTACTTGGTAAAATTTTACCATGGGAACATCTTGAGCATAATCAAGTTTAATATTTGTTTTCATATTTTATAAAAAATTAATATATAATATAGTATTGGTGTATTAAAGATACCATAGTTTTATGGTTCATTTAATAAATTGTAAGGTCTTATAAAATCAATTATGCATAGTTTTTGTATCTATACAAAATTTTCGTTCAAGAGCATTACAATTCATTATTGTTATATGTTAAGTGGAATTTGATTGGTTTACAAAGAGTTCATTAAGGAAATTTAAAAGGTATGTTCTAAATAGAAACGAATATCCCCTTAATTTTTAACTCTAAATCTAAAGAACACGATTTTACTAAAAGTAATTTAATATATATTACCAATATAAACACAAATAATTAATGCAATTTTTTTAATAGTTATTTCTATAACAAACTATTTTCTAATAAATCCTTGTCCTCATTTGTAACCAAAAAATCAATATATTTATTATATTTAATATGTGTATATATTACAAATTAACACACACACACACGATTGAGTAATATGAGAAGAAAAATAGTCATAATTTTGTTAATTTAGTGGTGGATCTGACCATTAAATTAACAAACTCACAAATTGCTTTAAATCATTCTAAAAGAGAGAGGATTCATTATTTCTAACATTATTGAGTGCAGTGAAACCTTTATCGAAATACAAAGCTCCAATAATGATGAATTGAATGTTACAAAATTAACAAACTACTCACAAATTCCTTTGATCACATTACCTGATGCAAGGAAACCCTTATTGAAATAGCAAACTCCAATAAATTTCCTATTGCAAAGCGAGGTATCAAAGTCAACACCAAGTTGACAAATGCCCTTCCCCTTGTTAGGAAGTGGACCCATTCCATCCTCAATAAAACTTGGGCTCTCAGAGCCCTAGGAACTCAGATGAATGCGTAATCTGGAGCCATGTCCCATAACAAGTCAGTGAGACCCATTCCCATCGTTGCTTAAGATCTTCTGTATGGAGCACTGACTTGTCTGTGTCCTCATGGCTTTCCACATACCCAAACAACACTTGCATCACCTCCAAATCCGTTGACATCAGCAATGCTCTGAAGCCATGCATAACAATGTCCTATGTGTACACCAACTTCTATCCATGTCACTTCGTCGTTTCACATCAGCAACAAATAAGAGCACCGATTTGTACTAGTCATGGTGGGTGAGAAATGTGGAGGGCATTTGAGATTTGTCCATGTGGACTACATAGAGATTTTCTATCTCCTCAGAGCCTGCACAGACTACCAATATCATGGCAGCTGCTATACATGCTCTAACTATCTCCTTCCTCATACCTATTTACTCTTCACGGCAAAACAAGCGCATAGGAATGCATATGTAACAAGAGAATTTCAATTCTTTTGTCTTTAAAATATGCTTTCTCTTCCTCTTGTTTTTAATAAGAAAAAGGCTTATATTTTTTAGCCTTACTAAATCTAAGCCTTGCTTTCCTATGACACTTTTTTTCAGTCACTGGTGTCATGTTTGAATAATTTGATGCTCTATGTGATTGTTCTTTTAATTTTTCAGCCTTACTTTGGGTTTATCACGATCGACTTCCATGGGTGCAAGGCATCAAATTTGATGGTATAAGTCTCACGTCTGCAAACCACTATTGAGTTGTCAAAAAACAAGTTTCAGCTGTCGTTTAATGGTAAATCAACTATCTTTTAATGGTAAAAGCCTCCAAAATATTAGGTAAAAACCTCCAAAATCTCACTTATCACATAAAAGCCAAATAAATATTGATTTGACTATTGGATGGGAACATTCTATTTCCATTTGCAACGTTTTTTTGTCAATTTGATGAAAATTTTCTTTTTTCATTTGTATTGTTTTGTGTTTTAAATCTGTATGCAAATATTTCATAATCAGATAATACTTATTTTTTTGAAGGAAAAAATCTAGATTTGTCGAAGTTTATTTCATTCCATTATTTAGCACTTATTATTAATTGTTTAATTCCAGTGTTCCACGGGCCTGGGGAACGGGGAAACGGGGAAACGCGTTTTGGAGACGGGGGGACAAAGGGCCTAAGTTTGGGGACGGCGGGGAGACGGCGGGGGGACGGCGGCGGCGGGGTGGTGGTGCTGATATAGTTATACATATACTTATAGTACTTGAAAAACTAGTTTTGAAAAGATGTATAACAGTATAACAGTATAAGAATTACATTTCAAATGAAACTATAGGAAATTAGTAAAATTATAACATGGCAAAATTTGAAATACTAAATCTAAATACGAAGATATTTGAATGCTAATTGCTAAATAAAATTTGACAAATGAAATTGTCAAATTGGAGATTTCTATTATATCGCCAAATATGAATATCTGATGTCATATGAGATATGATGATATCACAAAGTCTATAAAGATGATTAATTGATTACATGATTCATCATTACAATGAGTAGCATTACAAAATGAAAAGACAAAATGCCAAAATGTCAAAACTCAAAATGTAGTGAATGGAGGCCTCTAATCATCTACAAACTCCTCATCACTGGAACTGCTGGACTCCACAAGGTCAAGATCCCTCAAGCTCACACCAACCAGCCCTGCATCTGAAGTGGTAGGATCATCCTCATCAATCTGTGAAGGCTCCTCTGGCTCCACATCCCATCGTGCCGCTGGACTCTCCTTGTACACAACTGTCTTGCGGTCCATGAGACGCAAAGCACTGTGTACAGCCACAAGCTTCTCTGCTCTCTTAGAGGTAAGTCTGTTCCTCTTAAGAGAGTGGATGAAGCTATATGTAGACCAGTTCCTCTCAGCAGCTGAAGAACTGGAAACCTGGGATAGCAGACGAATAGCTAGAGTGGTGGTCAAAGATTTCGAACCATGACAATTCCACCACAAAAGTGGGTCCTCCTGTGCCATAGAAACTATATCCACCTTTGCTGCATCTGAATAGCCTCTAAGAGTGGCAAATCTGGTCCACTCAGTGCGAATTGTGCTGGCATCTGTAGAATCATACATCTTCTCTATGCACCTAAAGAAACCTGCCTTCACCTCATCATCCCGAATCGGTGTCACTCTACCCGGTCTAGCCATGTACCACTTAGGATTCAAGGCAAAGGCAGCCATATGCAAAGGAGTGTTCAACTTGTCCCATCTGCGCTGAATGATTGGCCGGATGTGCTCATTGTAGAATGCTAGAGAGGGGTCCTTCACTCGCACAGCAGCCCTCATCTGGTCAAGCATAGAGTTGATGCACTCATACACCTCTCCAAGGTTAGGTGCATCCCCATCCCCATATCTGATAACCTGGAATACTGGAGAAATGATGGAGACAATGTATTTCGCATCAGTCCAAAACACATCACTCTTCACTATCTCCTTCACCCTTCTCCCCTGTGCTGTCTTGGCCTCGGCCCACCTATTCCACTCATTAGTCATAACCATGACTTGCAATGCCTCTTGCAACTCAATCATTCTCTCCAAGAGAATGAAATATGATGCATATTGGGTCTCCACCGGTTTCAAGAACTCCTTCGCGAAGGTCCTGAAGAGTGCATGGGAAGTGTGGTGGTTGCAGATAAACATCTGCACATCTCTCGCATCGGTGACCACTCCTCTAATCCAATCAATCTTCCCCATGTCCTTGAGTGCATTGTTCATGGCATGCACACAACATGGGGTCCACCAAATATGTCTATAGGATGCCTCAATGAGTTTCCCTGCTGCTCTACACACATGGGCTGCATCTGTGACTACTTGGACCACATTTTGTGGCCCAACCTCCTCAATAGCCTCCCTGAGGACATGAAACTGAAAATCAGCATCTTTGCGATGCCCTGTACAATCAACTGCTCTAAGGAAGTATGGGCCCTCTGCACATGTGACCATGATGTTGATGAGTGGACGATGGCTAATGTCCGTCCACCCATCCATAACTATACTGCACCCAGATGCCACCCAACATGCCTTCATCTTCTCCATCAAAATATTGATCTTGGAATAGCACTTATCCAAGATCGAGGTCCTCATTTTCGTCTCACCTGGTGGCACATATGATGTTCCTCCCTTCGCCACCATAGCCATCATCTCCCTATAATAAGGAGACCGTGTAACATGAAATGGAATGCCATTGGCAAAGAAGAACTTGCCAATGGATTCATCTATCTCATCTCTCAGCTGCACATTAAACATATTAGCTATGGGGTTACTTTGTGATGTCTGCAACTTGCGTTTCCCTGTGGCTGTCCCCCTAGCGACACTAGAAGTGGAAGTGGATGAAGATCCAAACATCATTCCTCCCGTCTGAAAAGTATGTGGCACTGATGCATGATGGGTTTGCTGAAGGGCTGCCCTAGCAGTCAAAGTAGTAGGGACTGAAATATTTGTGTCCTCTGGAATGCCCCAAAGCTTGTTAAACTCCATTCTATATTTTATATTTTGAGCCTCCTTCAAAAACTTACAAGGCTCCACACCTTTTCCTGTCCAAAAAAGAAAGTGTGCATTCACTCGAGTGATGCTACCAAACCATTCCATCTCACAAATGTTGCACTTCCACTTCCTTGTTCCCCCACCTGAACTTGATGTGCCTTGTATTCTTGTAGCAAACTGTTTTAGAGGAGACTTCGGATCAAAATGACCCCTAGCAAACTCTGCCAAAATTTCTGAAGGGCAGCCTGTACTAGCTGGTGCACTCGCCATGGAACTAGATTGGGCTGCAGGATCAGCCCCATGGTCATCCCCCTCATTCTCAGGTTCAAAATCTGAATCATGTTCACTATGAGAATGGATTTCCATGTCATCCCCACTCATGTCTTGGGTGCTCATCGTGAAAGTGACACTGCATTTCACAAAATTAAAATAAAATCAGCCTACTTTAACAAATTGAAACAATGAAATACAAATTGAAATAACAAATTTGAAATTTTAATTTTGAAAACAAAATTTACAATTTATAATTTAAAAATCAGCCTACTTTAATTTTATATTATTTAAAAATTTAAATAAAAATATTAAATTAACAAATAATAAAATTTGATGTTGAATCTTGAGGGAAAAATGATGAAGATGAATGAATCATTCATCATTTTGCCCTCAAGATTCAACATCAAATCTGATTTTGAGATAAATAAGAAAAAAAAGCAAGCTTTTAATATTAAAATTTTAAAATAAAAAATTTGATGTTGAATCTTGAGGGCAAAATGATGAATGATTCATTCATCTTCATCATTTTGCTCTCAAGATTCAACATCAAATCTGATTTTGAGTCTTTGAGATGAATAAGAAAAAAAAAAAACAAGTTTAAAGTTAAGAAAGAAAATAAAACAAAAACAACAAGAAATTTGAAAAAAACTTCAAAAACCCTACCTTGTGCTTGAAAAATCTCTCCAAAATGAAGTAGAATCCTCTTCCTCCTCTTCTTCTTGCTCCTTCTCACTCCTATCACACTTGCAATCTTTATTTTCACTCCTTCAATCAGACTTCTTCACTGTTTTTCTTCTTCTTCAGCTGGCTGCAAAAAAAATCAGTCTTTGTAAATGTGTTGAAATGATCAAATTAAGAGGTTTTCTGTTGTTTTAGAGGAAGGGGTGGGGCCCACGCCAAATTAGGGCAACAATAAAACAAATAAAAACTAAAGATTTATTTTATTTTTTTGTTTTATGCGTCCATTGACGCGTCTCATGACGGGAGACGGCTAGGCGTCTCCTAGCCTCCCGAGAAACGCCTAGGCGTCTCCCCAAGAGACTTGGAGACGCCTCCACGTCTCCAAGTTTCCTTGGGAGACGCGGAGACGTCTCTCCGTCTCTGACGGAGCACCGGCGGCGGTGGTGGGACAGCGGGAAATGCCAAGTACTTGTCCCCCCGTCCCTGAGACGTCCTCGTTTTCGAAACGCGCCCAATTTGGGGGGAAATGCGTTTCCATGGAACACTGTTTAATTCAGGCACATACAACTAGAAATTATAGTGTATACATTCACAAACACATAATAACATATTAACATACTTATAGTTTTCTATCGGCGTAATCCTTGAACCTCTTCTAGGTGCAAGTGCTAGTTTTTATTTTTTCTTTTTTGAAATAAATTTTAGTGTCTTTATATTTTATTTTTTAAACAATGTCAATTTGTTTTTTATTCAATATATTAAAATTTAATATTTAAAATATTTAAATTAGATTTTTAATCATAATATATTAATGTTTTATATATCAATGATATTTAAATTAAAATTTTAAACATTATTATATTATGTTGAATTTGTTATTTTATTTTTACGGATTTATAATTTATATAATTATATTTTAAAAAATTCAAATTTACGTAAGGCGAATTTAATCCGAATTTTTTACTTTTCGAATGTTTTCCTTGCCAAACTTCATTCGAATTTCAATGTTCCCGAACTCGAATTTGAACCTTGTGACTTAGATTTCAACCATCGTTGTTGCCAAAGATTCAGATTTTCTTGTTTGAAGATATATTCCAAACTCTCTTTTGTCCATTTTAAGCTCAAATGTCTTACCTATTTGGTAATGCCTCCAAGCCTTTAGAGCATGGACCACAATAGTAAGCTCTAAGTCATGTGTAGCATAGTTTTTCTTGTGATCTTTGAGTTTTGTAGACTTCTAGGTGACCACACACCCTTCTTGTACCAACATAGCCCCTAATCCATCCAAAGATGCATTTGTCCATACAAAAAATGGATCATTCGAATTAGGTATGAGCAGGATAGGAGCAGAACTAAGCTGTCCTATTAGCTACCCAAATACAGACTCACATGTGGGAGTCTACTCAAATCTTTTTCCCATCCTTTGCAAGGAAGTTATAGGATTTGCAATCCTGGAGTCATATTCCACAGACATTTGGTAGTATTCGGCAGGTCCCATGAAATTAGATTGGCAGAGGTGGTCAATCCAAAATAGCTTTGATTTTTGTAGGATCAACAACCACTCCTTGAAAAATTACATGTCCTAGGTAATTTATTTCTTTTTGAAAGAAGGAACACATAGGCAGCTTGCCGTAGAGCTTTTGCTGCCTTAAACATTGCAAAACCAACTTTAAGTGTCTTTCACGTTCTTGCTGATTTCTTCAATAAATTAGAATGCCATCAATGAATACCAAGCAAAACTTGTCAAGCATGTCTCTAAAGTTCTAAACACACTAATTCATCAGATTCGCGAATGTTGTAGGTGCATTAGTCAACCCAAACATCAGATTCTATAAGGAGCCTTAGATACAGGTGCAACCCTTGGTACCTGTTTGATAGAGAAGCCAAATTCTCTTCTAGGAGGCATCCCAGGCAGCTCCTTAGGAAATACATCCTTGAACTCATGCAGCAAGGGATGGTCAAAGTTGGTTGGCTTATCTTTGACTCTTAAATCTTTAGCTTTCACAAAGAGCAATTAGCAGCCTTTTCAAGCAACCTTCTTCATTTGTTTGGTTGTGATCACTCTGAGCTTTCCTTGCCTAGGAATGCCTTGCAGAGTGGTCCTGTCCTTGGTCATCCAAACAAATGATTTTCTTCACCTTTCATTCTGCAGTTCTATTACATTCATTCTATAAGAAGCCTTAGATATAGGTGTAGCCCTCGGTACCAATTTGATAGATAAGTCTAACTTTCTCTTAGGATCATCCCAGGCAGCTTCTCAGGAAACACACTTGAATTCATGTAGCAAGGGATGGTCAAAGTAAGTTGACTTATCGTTGGCTATTAAATCTTCAGATTTCACAAACAACAATTGGCAGCCTTTCTGAACAACCTTCTTATTTTATTTGGCTATGATCACTTTGAGCTTTCCTTGCCTAGGAATGCCCTGCAGAGTGGTCCACAGTCCTTGGTCATCCAAACAAATTATTTTCTTGTTCAGGCAGTCCACTTGGGTTTGGTGTTGCTGCAGCGAGTCCATCCCAATGATAATATCATATGATTCCGAGGGTACAACCAACAGGTTTTCCTTGGTGGAAATGACACCTTTACAATTTGCTCAAACCCTTAAGAAATTGGACACTTTCTGCTCATGCCCAACTCTACTCTTCCCCAGTATCTTAGTTTCTGCAGTGTGATTCAATATTGCCTTGAAACACTTGGAGATATAAAACAGTTAGCTGCCTTAGAGTCAGTTATTCTTACCTTCTAGTTCAATTGGCGAGGACTGCAAATCAGCCTGCTGGTTATCTATGGCAGGATATATTTTCTGGTTGGGCCCTTGATCTTTCCATGGCTCTGGGAACTTTCTAGAAAATTGACCTTTGCCACGGTTTCAACAGCCTCCAATAGGCCCTTTAGATTGCATAGGAAGGCTGTTAGCCTCTGTTGCAGATGTTTTATCAGCAGATTTATACTTCTGATATAGTTGTTTTCTGCTGGAAGTTCCCTTAGTGTTCTGATTTTTCTGTGCATTTTGAGTATATGATACAAAAGAATCATGATAATTCATATTTAATCAGCAACAAATCAATAATACGGAATCATCATGATTAATGCAACTGAATCTGATAAGACAATCAAATGCTAAAAATAAGCATTGATAATAGAATCAGGACATGGCAGGAACACACATGGGCATGCCTTACAAATTATGCACATGGAAATGGTTTTGGTTCCACTGGCTCTAACTGATAGGTTGAATTCCTTAAATAAGTATTCTGAAATGCTTCTAGTTGCATGAAGCATACAAAAGATTTGATTTTCAATACCAAGGAAGTTAATTATGCACATGGAAATGGTACTGGTTCCACCAGGTATAGTGGATGGATTGAATGTCTTAAATATGTATACTCCCGAAATCAAACTGGCTTCTGATTTGTACTTTGAATTGGATTTTCATATCAACTTTTTTATGTAGTTGTGTGTTTTTCAGCAAACATATTGGAATATTTAGCACTAGGTGCAGTTTTGCTGTTCTTGAATTATTTCTGTTAAGAGCTTTAAAGATGTTAGCTGCTGTTGATCTTGAACTATTTTATTCAGAATTTTGGAGATATTATATGTATTTTGAAAATTTTGCAGCATGTGGAGGCTTTGGAAGTCCTTTTGCAGGGACTTTGTGGGGTTCAGAAGGAAAAATTGAAGGTACATGAACTTCTGCTCAAAAGTGGGCCAAATCTTGGTAAGTATATTTTATCATATGTCATGGTTGATTGTTGGAATATCATCTTTCAGGTTATATGCCTGAAGAGTCGAGATGAAGAGTGCATCATTCTTTTGCATAGGGACTTGTTTGTTTTGGTTTTAATGGTATTGTCTAGATGTATTTCATCTCGAAGACTACATGCTTGATTTCATTTTGCAGGAACATCAATATCAGAGGTTCGTCTTTTGTGCTCCTTAGAACATCCAGAGCCTGTATGGTAATGTGTCAGTATCTTCTGCTAATTTGAGCCTTTGACTTGATGGGTTCTTTGCATTTAAGTTTATAAGCCTATTTCTTGTCATTAAAAATCTTCGAGTGCATTTAGTGGGCTAGGCTTTGATTTTTGAAGTTTTAAACTAAAGGACAGATTTTAATCATTTATTCCTAAATGGAAGGTATGAGTAGTTATATATAATAATATTTATTAGTCTCTGTCCTTTTTCTTTTGACACTTGGGGCTAGTTTGTTGCATCATTTGGTAGACAAGAATCTCTTGCTCAAGGTACCTGTTTGTGATTGGAAGTTAGCAAGATTGCCATCTGGCCGAAGGACTCCCAAATTCTTTCTGGAGCAATATTTGAAAATATCTCGTGCTCTCTCATCTGGATTTTAGTTGTTTGTAATTTGGAAGTCCTCTTGATATTTTTGCTAAAAGAAATGAAACACAAAGCATTAATAAGGAGGACAAATATTCCTTTCAACCAAAGGGGTTTTGGGGTATTAATCTGCAAAACTTGGGTGCATAGTGTATAGATTACGTTTGCATGTATGCATGTGTACACACTACACGAGAAATCATAAAATTCAAAATAATTGTACGGGTATGGATATGGGTGCATACTAGGCACAGGTGTGTACTTGGTAGACCCACATCATTGCAGGGTGGTGCATCTGTGTAACTATGAATTCAAAATTTTCAATTCATGGAACAATCTTGAGAACTTAGTTTCCACAACTCATGTAATTTCTGAAATATTATTTCTACAGGTTTAAAACAAAGAAATTTATGCATTGAGATTAAATGAGAAGCAGGAATGTAAACACAACAAAAGGAATATTTTGATTGTGTTGTTTGGAGGAAACATATATAGAAAAAGTCGTTAGTAGTTGAGGATGTGTGATAAATCCCCCTTTAAAGGGGGCAGTTGAATAAATGTTCAATCCTTCTGTTAAATGGAAACCTCCCTAGGAGACATGGATAAAGCATAATTTTTATTTCATAGCCGAGAACAATCCTGGTCAAGAGGGGTGTGGTCAAATTTTCAGGTACACTTGGGTATCCCTGAAGTTGGTGTACATCATGGACTTTGGATTATGTTTTAGTGGTGTTGCTGAAGCTAAAGCACTCCTGAAGGGCAACTGTCTGGCTACTGGTAAATGTTGGGAAAGATTGGAAATAAATGGAGACTCTAATATTGTGATTTGTTTGTTCAAGAGCAGAAGCTGTCCTAAGTGGATGTTGATTGCCATCACCTAAGCATGATCTCCTCTAAATGTTGATTATATTAGCTTTGATAATATTAAAAGTGGAGGGAATTAGCTGTCAGATCAATTAGCCAACGAAGAGTTGGATTGATTTTCTAGACATGGAAGCTCCAGTATGTCCTTTAGAAATTCATTGCCTCGACTCAAACTTAAGGCCATTAATCAATAATTATTATTTAAACTTAAAGGTAATCTTTAATAAGATTCATCAAAGATTAATTGTTGGCATGCATGATGATCTTCTCATGTGCTGTATGGAGAGTTTGGTTAACATTTTGAGACATAGAAAGGCGTGGATGAGGTTTAATAATGGCATTTAATGTCAGACATCATTCTTAAATCTATGAGTTTTGGACCCAAAGAAAATTCATTATTTAGCTTTGCTTTAGTAAAGAACATTTAAGGTTATGGTGTGTGAAGGAAACAGGCTAAATCTGAAGGTGTTGTAGGTTCAGCTTTGCTCTGGACCTCACATTTTCACTGGTTAATATCCATTCTATGGCTTCACTGTGTTTATCATGGCGGCAGTCAGTTCTGCGCTTTTTGTTGGTCTGTCAGATTTGTTGGTTTAAGTGTTTACCAGTTGTCTACAAAGTTAGGTTTGCACATTCAGTCTGTTTTCATTCCTGAAGGTTTATCTCCAGCTATGAGGAAATTTTATAGCTCTGAAACCTAGTGTTGACAAGATTTTGAGGAGAAGATGGATCCAATCCTCTAAACCAATTACCGAGTTTCCTACAATGGTAATCATGAAGCAGTTCATTTGGTTGGGTTGAAAATCAGAGATATTTCCAGGTGATAGCAGGGAATGCAAAGCTGATGCCATTTCCTCATCTGCTCCAGGCTCTTTGAAGGAAGGGAAATCTTCTGTTTCAGTTGATAGGAGCCCTAAAGGAAACTATGGTTTACCCTCAGACCTAGAGGATTGGGAAAGAGGAAGCAGAATTTTACATGGGGGAAAAACATATGAAATCCTGTTACCATATTTGGTCGAGGAATTCCATCTGATATGGGGTGGCATATGTGAATAAGGTGGAACAAGTAATGTTGGCAAGGTAAGGACTATACTTAACTAGTACAAGAACCCAAGTAAATATTCACTCAGTTACACAAACTCTTTCTGCAGAGATGATGGTGGTAGATGCAAGGATTTTATATATGATTAGGAATTTTCTGAGGAAATTCAAGACTACCATGACTATTCTATATATAAAGCTAGTAAAGAGGACAGGTGATCTGCAATCTTTAGTTAGGATTTTAGATGTGATTGCCTGATCCTTGGCTGTTAAAGAAGGCATTATACTGCCTCTGCAAGTTGAACATCCTACTTTTCAGGACAGAGACCATGATAAGCCCGCTGATTCTGATGGTGGCAAAGGTCCTGCTGCAATTTTTTTACCTGGAGTTAATGCTTTTGGTCCAAATTTTCTGTTGAGTTAAGTTCTGTTTATTTGAGATGTGTAGTGTGCTGTTTTGTGTTTTAGGTGATAATAATCATAGATTGCAAACTCGGTGAGTTTTTCATGTCCCCAAGTAATTGCAGGTTTAACTGGCCAGAATTCAACATCGAGATTTTTGAAAAAATTGCCAAAAACTTGGTGAGTCTGAGGACTTCACTCGCTGTGCTAGCAACATGGAAAAAAATGTGGGTTAAACCCTCCAAAACTTTGTATTTTTGGCTTTATAAGCATTGTTTTTCGCCTATTAAAAACTTATGAAAATGGTGTGTGCTACCTCCAGATCCCTGTGAGGGGTGCTCCCCTTGAACTTGCTGGCGGTGCTGCACCTTGGTCCCCCCAGGGACGTTGCCCCCGAATTCCATTAAAGTCATTTGATACATTTTGTAGCTTTATTTTGCATAAAATTATGTTTTTAAAAAATTTAAGTGCTTTTTAAGTTGCTGAGTTTTGCTAAGTTTTAGCCAAGTTGGAAGCTTTTGGCTTCCTGAGTATTCTCCGAGTTTGAGTTTGTGAACTATGATAATAATGGCTTAATGTCGGTCTCTCCTGTGGGTGATGAGTTTGTAGTTAAGCGAGTTTAATAAGTTTGTACTGTATTTTATCAGTTTTGCTAACTCCTACAGCTAGATCTTTGTGGTAAAAATTTAGTCCTTGTCAGTGAATGATTAGTTTTGATGCTCTCTTTTCTTGGGTGTGAGGGTTCATCTGCACTGTAAAGTAGTATATAACCTGTTTAAGGTAACAGGAGAGGGCCCTTTGAAAGCCACTCATTTTAAGAAGGAAGGGGAAAGATGTATTATGAACAAAGGAGTATTGCATACTTTTTACGGATCAAGCCATTCAAACACTAAGAATAGTAGCATAGATGGTGATGGTAATTTAGTAAAAGTCTAATGATCCTTCTAGAATGCAAAATAGTTGATTTTTTCTCTTGAGCTCCACCATACTAGGTATTTGTAGATAGCAAATTTAATTAATTGAAATTTGATAAGGGACACTTTGCCGAACAAAATTCCTATAAATCAAAGTCATTCGTGATCATTTTTAATTTCTAAGTTTGGACGTGCACTCTATTTAGCAAATTTATCTTGATAAGTTAAAAACTAAATTTAATGAGATTGGATTTTGTTTTTATTTTGAGATAACCTACTTTGTAAATTTTGAAGACAAATCTTAGTGGCATCCTTAGGAGAAATATGAACAGATCATGTATCTCCTTTTGTGGCAGTTCCTGCGTCTCTAATTTAAGCATAATATTGATGACGTTGGGAAGCTGAAGAGTGTTTCAATGTCAGTGAAATGCAGTAAAGTTTGTGGGGAGGCTCCAAATGAGTTTGAAGACATGATGGATATAATTCCAATTAATTTTTTTTTACCTTGAGGTTATGGGGAGTAAACCCAGCGGCTTTTTGAAATGAAAAAAATTCTAAAGGAACTTTATCTTTTAATTCTTTAGGACCATATGTAGATGGGTACCAACTAGTTTGTATGGTTCCTATTTTAATGGTGAAGTTGTTCAAAATATAGGCTTCCTAAATAAAACCATATTTTTGAAGTTATAATTTAAGGTGTCAAAACATTCTCTTTCTAGTTAGTGTTCTCAAGCCTTATTACTTGTTATCTACAGAATTTATCTATATTGTGGTATAAACTGCAGGACTGTTGCACACATTGGGGGAGCCCTTAAAGGTGCTGCTTCCGATCAGGTCTTGGCGCTAGTGCGAAATAGGGAGGATAGTACAGTGAGTAGTAATGCCCTGAGGTTCTTTTATGCATTGGGATACAAACTTGATCATGAACTTTTGAGGGTTGGATTTGCATTCCACATTCAAAGGACTGTCAGAATCACAGTATCAGTGACTTCTGTTCATAAAATCCCCAAACTCCATGCTATTGATGAAGCAGTACCTGTGACACCAGGACTCCAACTGGTAGAAGTATCAGCACCATCTACATCTGATACTTACCATGAAGCAGTGGCAGCAATCTCATCATTTTCTGAGTTTCTTGCACCGTAATATACTAAATCCTCACTCATACTGAGATGCTTTCCTCTATATTCTATGTTCCTGATTTATCCATGCAACATAGATGATAGAATTGATTGTATATATACATATGCACATTTATGCAGGCTTCTTCACCTTTCAAAGCCAGGTGTTACAACAGGTGTTGTCTCGACAGCTTCAGGAGCAGCTGGATCTCTCATGTCAAGGGGAAGTAGTAAGGTTGCATTAAGCTAATGGGTTTCACAAAAATTATGTTGAGTTGAATGGTACATGATGACCCAGTATTTCATCATTTGGTTGTATGTAAAATTTGTCTGAGACATCATATTTTGGGATCCAGCTGCATGTTTGTATCAAGCCAGTCATGTGCTTGAATTGTTCACAGCGCTAAATCTTTCTAACATATTTGTGTTTCACATAGAGACTTTTTTTGAAGAATTTTTCTTTCTAATGATCTGAAAAACCTTGGAGAAACTCTCCTAGAGATCATCACCTACAGATTTCCTTAGTGTCAACTCTTTAATACTTTTCAACACTTAAATCACCTCAATATAGGCATAATTACAGCCATACAAGTTCATTTAACATGCCAACGTGAAAGAATACACATAATAGAGATATAGACATGCAAATAAAACACACACAGCAGCTGCAACAAATGATATACCCTGGAGAGATCCTGAATGGGCGTTATCACTGTCTATTACAATTGTGTTACAGTGCCACAAGGGCAACATGGAGCCATGACAATGTCTGAAATACACTCCTCACACTTGCAATGTGTCTCTGCAACTCAAAACCCCCTGTTCTTACACTTCCAATCACAAAATGAACAAAAGAATGAAGGAAACAATGAGAGCCAACCTCTCAAGCTGAAAATTCAGATGACAAAACCATTCATATTCCACATTTCGTCTCCGGAGTTGTGAAATTGTCACTTTTGCAAGGCAGTGAAAATGTTTTTGCTGTGGTTGATGGAGAAATCATTGTTTTTACAAACTGGCAATTTCATAATTTTTGGTTTTCTACTTATATTTGAAGTCTGCAACTTGTTTGGAAGACTCCCCAAGATGCTCTGAATCACCTAGATACTCCTCTAATGTCATTCTAGTCTTCTTGTTCTGCAACACTCAAAACTTTGACGAATTTGTAGTTCTAAGGCACTGAGATGACTCGACCAAAGTGGAAGCACAATGACTCCTGTTGGCGTTTAAATTCACACCTCTGGAATGCGTATTTGAAACGGACAGCTATGCACAGATAAACTGCTCTTCAAATTAGGAGGGGAAGCTCCCTCTTGCTGATGGTGTTTGAAAGAAAGTAAACTAAAACTAAGTTGCCTATCTTTTGATCAGCTTAGAGCACAAGGTTTATTAAACACATACGCCGCAGTTGAGATTTTCTGTTTTTAAGACCTTCAACTATGACTAACTTAAACTAAAGACGTTTCTAACTTTTCAAGTAATAGCAGAGCAAGAGAAACTAGAAATGAACAAGGTATATTTTCTGACAAAATACTTCAATAAACTTTCTCTCAACAAACATCTACACACTTCAATGCAAGTTGAAATCAAGATCATAAAAGTAGAACATAAATAACGAAAATATGAGATTTTGGACCAAGACAAAGGAGGCTCATGATTTTATTACTCAAATTTCTGGAACAAACTCACTTCTAACATGCCTTGAACAAGAAAATTGCAGCTAAAGAGGCTTGCAATCTTGCTCTTACACAATAGAAACAACAATCACACTAACTCCTTGTTGGCTAAAGAGGCTCAACAATTCGCTATCATAAACACAAGTGAACTGACACTGAATAACAACTTGCTGGCTAAAAGAGACTTAGCAATTTGCTATCACAATAACCGTTAAAGAAAACTAATGAGCAAAGGCTCTTATTTATAGGCAAGCAGAGGAGTAGGGAACCCTAAAAATCTCCTTGCTTTCACAATCTAGGGCTTGCTCAGCAAACAAGTTTTATTTCTAAATCTAGAAAGAAGATAACATCTAACACCTAAGAAAGCGGGAAAAGCAGGAAATGCCAACTATTACATTTATCTTCTTTCTCTTCTTCAAAGAATGGATAAGAATCGTTCCAAAAATAAAAAGAAAGCGGAAAGAAAGCTTCTAGATGAAAGCCGCTTTAAATCTCAATCATATCCGCTAAAAAGCAGGAAACTGGGTCCCGGTCAAGTGCATTGATTCCATCTAAGGCAATATTTGATTCTCCAAGATCTCCTCGCCTTCTGTGATCAAACTTAGAGAATCCTTCACTTCTTTGGCTGCTTTATGAGTTATGTTCTTGAAAAACATCGCTGCCAAAAGATGACTCACTAATTGATAACTTGGCGGCTCTGCAACTTTATGTTTCTGACACCCCTCTTGATTTCCAATAGAAGAGTATTGCACAACTCTTTTCCGATACCTTTCTTTTTTCTCATATCACACTTTCTCTCGTTCTTCAGCTGAGATGATGAAGTTTTGACATAGTGCTGATTTGGTCTTAAACTCGAGGGGAGTGTACTCCATATTGAAAACCTTGAAGATTGACAGTAAACTCGCCTATGTTCAGACAAGCTTTGAGCAACTTTCTATTTTTAGGATGCTGGTTTTTCTTCCTCCAACGGACAAATTTTGGAATTTTTTTTCTGAGATATGGGTTTTGCTCATAATTTTATTGCAAGACAACCCAGATCGTCCGTTTTTGAAAATCTTGAATTTTGACTGAAAAAGCAACAAACCCTAATTTCTTCAAATTTTCACCAAAAAAGCTGGCACCTAGGTTTTGTTCAGAATACAATTAGAAATGGACCCATTTGATCATTTGAAAAACACTAATGGCTGATCGAAAAAGCAGCCAACCTAGAATTTGAATTTTTTTTGAAAATGTTGTGATATGGGTTTTCTTCAGAAGACTGTTTTGAGAGGACCCAAATGATCAAAATTTGCAAACTCTGAAGATTTCACTGACATGCAAGGAAAAAGCAGCTGCTGCAACTTGATGAATTTCTCCAAATTTTTTTTAGAAGAATGAGATGAAGAAACCCAGATGGCTGAAAATTAAAAATCTTTGACCTTCTCCTTCAAAAATTTGATCTTCTGGATGAAAAAGCATGAAAAAGCAAGGTCTTATGTTGCTAGTCTGAAAATTATTCATAAAAATCAGCAACCTTGAGCTCTTGAATCTTGAAATAAAACTTCAAAGTTGCTACTCCACTTTTATTCTTTGGAAGCCACCTGCAAAAATGATGAAAACTGAAAGGAAGAGATGTCTTAAATAGATTTAGGGCTTGAAATAGATTTGCTTTCTTTTGCTTTAATCTTCAAACCCTAAACTCAACTTGTTCAATGAATTTAGACATTCATCTTTCCCTTGCCATTTTGAATCTTTTGAAAACTTTGAAAATTTCACTAAGGCATTGTAAGTTGGTCGCCCTTCTTGGCTAGAGGTGCCTACTTCATTCAGATTTAACCACTTTTATGAGTTTTTCAACTTTTCTTCCATTTTGACCCCTGGTTTGATCCTGATTTCTGGATGTTCAGCTGATCCGATGAACGAGCTGGATGATTCATCGCGTAGCTTGACTAATTCTGAGAAGATTGTTCTGGAGGCGCCTCTGATGGAAAACTCCGTTTTGACCTTCAAATTCATGGGAGCCTATTTCTTCCAGGGGCTCCGAACTTTCACAGTGTTAGCCATTTTTTCATGATTTTCAATTTCTTCCTTTCCCTTTGATCTTCTGATGAAATCTTGATTCCGGGAGCTACGCTGATCCGATTGACTGGCTGACAAGTTCACTGGATAGCTTGGATGAAACTGACGAGATGATCTTAGATGCTTCATTGACGAATTCCATCATCTCAGAGCTCAAAATCTTGGGCGCCCTTTCTCTCCAGGGGCGCTCAACTTGACCAGACTTGGCCATTTTTATGATATCTTCGCCACTTTCTCTTCTACAGATGATCCTACCTGATCTGGTGTTCCGGAGCTCGGATTGATTGATGGCTGGGCTTGTCGCGAAGCTGAGAAGATTTTGGATGGGGTTATCTGGGAGTTACTTTGCCAAAAAGTTAGATTTGGGCCTTCAAAAGCTTGGGCACCCTTTTTCACTAAGTTCACTAGACTTCATTTTTCTAAAGTTTTCAACTTTTCTTCAATTTTGACCCCTGGTTTGATCTTGATTTCTGGATGTTCGGATGATCCGATGGAGGAGTTGAATAATTCATCGCGAAGCTCGACTGATTTTGAGAAGATCACCCTGGCGACACTTATGGCTAAAAACTTCGTTTCGACCTTCAAATTCATGGGAGCCCATTTCCTCCAGGGGCTCTGAACTTTTACAGTGTTAGAAACTTTTCTATATTTTCTTCTCTGCTTTTGACTTTGACTCTTGTTAGACCCTCTATTTCGCCTGCTGGATTTGGTGACTACCATCTCCGATTGATGTGTCGGTGATCTCATTGGAAAGCATGATCAATTCTGAGGAAGTCACCTTGGGGGCTATACTGGCAAAATCATCCATTTGGGCCTTTGAAATCATCAGTGCCTTTCTCTTCTAGGGGTGCCCATTTGCTCCAAACTTAGAATATTTTTTTCATTAGATTTTATCTTCAAGTTTAAACCTTCATTCTATATCTTCACCTCGATCTGGGTTTTCCGGAGAACGACAAGTCGGATGCTCTGATGAAGACACCCGTTGCGAAGTTGTCTGAATTTTGGAGAGATTGAGCATATTTGTAAACCCTTACTGCTGATTTAGGCCCCTCAAAAAGTTGGGCGCCCTTGGGCACCAGGGGCACTGAAAGTTCCCAGAGTTAGAAAATTTTCTAATATTTTCATGATTTTTGTTCTGCATTCTGTTTGAAACTGCCCTGTTTAATCTCGAATTCCAGGACGACTGGATGATCTGATGACTGCACTGTCGGACTCGCTGCGGAGCTGGGAGGATTCTGAACAACTTTGTCTAGGAGCTCAAACCCTATTTTCACCATTTGATGCCCTAAAAAGATGGGCGCCTTTTTCCTCTTGGGGTGCCCATGACAAGCAGTGTTAGTCAATTTTTGCAGTTTTCAACTTCTTTCCTTGTTCTTCGTGCTTGCTCGCCAACTCACCTTCTGTTCAGTGTTTGAGTGTTGAATCTGACGCCTAGCAGCCGACTGACCTCCATTGATGACCTCAGAGCTCTTGATATGCTTCTGAAAAAACAAAATAGACCCACTAGGGCAAAACTGATCTTTTTGAGATTCTGACTGCACTAGCCTGATATAGACGTATTTTGAGCCAATCAAAATCAGTTTGGACCCTGACGGACCAACTTTCTATTTTTAGAAAGTTTTCCCAGTATCCGTTTCAAAAGAAACCTAGAAAAACCCAAAAAATGTTACTATTTTTAGAAAATTTCTAAAAATAGTAGTTTTCCTAAAAAGTAGGAAAGAAAAACTGAGATCTAGGTTTTGTAGATTAAACTGCTATGAGCAGACCCAAATCATCAGATTTTTGAAAATTTTGCGTTTTAACCCCTCATGCGAGACATGCACACCCAAATTTTGACCTTTTTGACTGATTTAACAAGACTTTTACTCATTTCTTCAAAATGTCTAAGTGTAATAAAAATTTTAATTTTGGGGTACAACTCCAATGTTATTTAAACCAATTTTGGACTATGCCTACCCCATCAAGAGGCTTTTGGTCCCCAAAAAATCATTTAAAGAGGCGAGGAACTTCTTTACCCACATCTCATCTCCCTTAGGACACCATTGGCTTTGTTCATTTAGCTTCCCCAACAGACAGATAAGTGTATGCCAAACCTTGTCAACAAAAGGTACAACCTTGTGGGCCTTAAAACTCACTTATTCCAGCCCTTATCTTGACTGTCAACACAACGCACCAACACAATTGAAAAACAACTGAACACAACTTGCTTTCCAAGGCTTCAAACAAGCTCCTTGATCAACCATTCTTTTAGAAGGCACCTTTTGGACTCGAGAAAACTTAGAGTTCTAACACATGCAAACCTGTTTCTCATGGCTCCTTGTATGACAACAACCCATGACTTATCTGCTTCTCCTTGTTCTCTTTTTCCATGACTCATTAAGGAGACAATCTTTCCACTTGTGTTCATCAACCTCCTTACTTGTGTAGTACTAGCCATAGAAAGTTTGGACCTTCTTGCATATAAGTTCAAGAAGTAGTCCTTCCCATTCAAACAGAGCCTAAACTGATTCTTTCTCCTATAGAATATAGCAACACTATCATATGGTATGGGCTCCCAAAAATAACTCCAGATACATCTAAGGGAATTGCAACCAGCATCACCTCATCCTAAAACTCAAGATTCTGTAAACACTACTTACATTGTTTAGTGATAGCTATGCCCACTCCTTGTTTAAACACCCCAACAAATATGAACAAGGATGGTCTTCAATCTTCAAGCCAAGTTCCAAGAAATGAGGTTTGCTTGCAAACATGTACCAAATAATATATCAAACTTCTTACCTTTTGTGTGGATTTTGATGTGGAAAAGTCTAGTGAGCTCCTCTTCATTATGAAATCCAACACTGATCAAACCAACACCATCACAAATTATAGCACAATAAAATCTTCTCTACCTCTTAGCTGTTATCAATTTTGCACCCCTTGTTTGCATGGGTAGCATTCTTCTCTTCCCCTTGTTCAGCCAAGAAAGTACTAATTTTGGATGCAAAATCCAACATCTCATTTGAATGGCCTTTCTCACAATTAGAACAATAGAACTCCCTCTTACCTTTTCTAGTGGGGTTTGGTATGGTTGTAGCATTTTTCTTGCCTTTACCTCTATTCTCTCACTCAATTCTTATCACCACCAAGTTGCTGCTCTTACGTTGCTGTTTGTGCTTGTAGGAAGTGCCCCACCTCTTGTCTAGCTCAAGGTAGTGCACTTGGCATACACCTGGTCTCTAATTCAACGTTTGGCCATTAGAATTGGTCTTTTCAAGTGGCCATGACATCCTTTCTGAGATGAATCACTCTCTTCCTAAATTCACTAGTATAGGCTTGCATGTCTTGATCTTGTCTTTGCCTCATTGTATCATCTTCAACTCTTCATGGCAAATAGGGTAGAATTGTTTGCATAATATCATGTAAAGATCCTCCCACTTGGATATAGGTGGCATTTGTATAGTCTCTAAAGAATGCTTAGCTCTCACACCATGCAAGAGCATCCTTGAACAACTTTGACCTTGCAAAAGAAATTTGATGATGAGGAGACATTTTATGAAAGCTAAATTAAACGTCTATTTGGGAGACCCATTGGTCAAACTCCTTTGTGCTAATCTCACTATCATAAGTTTGAATGTTGATTTCTTGCCCTAGTTTTGAAGAATCACCTAGATGAAGAGTCTCCTTTCTCTTTCTTTTGTTTCTCAAATTCTCTTTTTCTCATGTTCCTTTGGAATTCCCAACCTTACTATCAAGACAAGCATCATACTTTCAAGCTTATCCACCTCCTCAATGTTGGAAATCCTTGCAACATCTTTTTCCAACATCCTAAAACAAACTTCTCCATCACATTCTTCCAACTTCTTAAAATGAACTTCTCCATCATCTTCTTTCGTTGCCATTCATTGTCCTCAACCACACTCTGTTTCAATTTTGGGCTCAAAGGGTACTATGTTTCCATTTTTTTAGATCTTGCGGAGTGCATACATTGATATTAACAACCTTGCTTTTATACCACTTGATCTATAAAACCTTGGAGATACTCTCCCAGAGATCATAATCTATGTTTCCTCAAATTACTCTTTTAGTACTTTCAAACACTCTTAAATCACCTCAATATGGATGTAATTATAGTCATACAAAATAATTTAACATGTCAACATGAAAGAACACATAATAGAGATATAAACATGCGATTGAAAGACACAATACTTGCAACAAACAATATACCTTGGAGAAAGCTTGAATGGATGAAAACTCTTGTAGGAAAGAAAAATGCTCCTCATTCCGCTATCATTGTCTAGTATATTTATGTTACAATGCCTAAAGGGCAACATGCCAACATGAAATAACACATAATAAAGATATAAACATGCGATGGAAAGACACAAGAATTGCCACAGACAATATACCTTGGAGAAAGCTTGAATGGATCAACACTCTGGTAGGAAAGCAAAATGCTCCTCGCTCCACTATCATTGTCTAGTATAGATATGTTACAATGCCTAATTGGCAACATAAAGCCATGGTAAAGTTTGAAATACACTCATCACACTTGCAATGTGTCTTTGCAACTTAAAACCTTTTTCAAACACTTCCAAGCACAAAATGAATGAAAGAATAAAGGAAACAATTAGAGCCAACCCTCCCAACTTTGTATATCAAACATCATATGATGTTTCTCTATGTTCTTGTGGTGGCAAAATAGAAGAACAAATGTTAAAAGAGAGAATTCAAATGACAAAACTCTTCATATTCAATGTTGTATCTCTAGAGTAGTGAAATCATTGCTTTTGCCAAGTGGTGATGTTTTTGTTGTTGTCGTCGTGGTGAAATTGTTGCGCTCAATAGTGAAAACATTGCTTGCGTAAACTATGATTTTGTCATTTTGGTTTTTTAACTTAGATTTTAAGTTTAGAACTTATTTTGAAGACTCCAAGATGCTTCAGGTCACCTTAGATGCTTCTTTGACATAATTATAGTCTTCCTTTTTCTGCAATACTAAAAAAAGTGGAAAATTTATGGGTCTAAGGCACTTAGATGACACTTGATTGGAGTTGAAGCACAATGACTCCATTGTTCCAATTTATTTGATCTGATTTTTAGATCACCTAAATGAATTTTAGATGTATCTTTTCAAAATGGTCTTGAAGATATATAATTTCTATTGCTAATCACATAAAGCTATGATAATTTTTTGTAGTATATTATCTATTATTCAAAGGATAAGTCACTGGCAACATTGCTTTTACAATTTAAGTTCTTCCTCTCATAAGGAAACGATCTAAACCCTCGTTTTGTACAAATTAGTATCCTAGAAATTGTATACATGTATTTTGAAGGAAAAAAAAGAAACTTGTGTTTAATGGTGTCTTGAATGAATATTGCATCACATGCTCTAGAAAATGGCACGAGATGTCAGCTCACTTTATCAATATAAAAAATAGATTTTAGGAATTTCATTGATCATGCAGTATGTGTATCTCAAAGGCTTTTAATCTTGTACAAGGCTAAGTAGAAATAGAAGTTAAAGGAAGCTTTTCAAGTGATGAAGCAATCAACTAATATGTGTTGAGCTACTTCATTAAACTTCATTTGCTATAAAATTTATAAGTGTAGTTTAAGATTAAAATGATTGTCTTTGCACAAAAGGTTTATCATGAACATGGTGGCCAGGATTCATGCCAAGAAACTTGGTGAAAGAAGATTGACTCCATAAAGAATATGAAGATAAGGAAGAGTCATGGATGACAAGGAATAATTTGTGCTTACCATGAGGGATCCAAAGTTGAGGAGCCACACTTTAAAAAACTAGGAAGTAGTGAACTCAACATTTGATTGTACTTGAAGTAGACTTGTATAACCAAAAAATTTGACATGTTTTGTGAATTAACTTTGCTAACTAAAAATAGAAATTGTCATGGTTATACAAGTCATCGTTGAAAAGTTTGCTTTGATGGAACTTGAATGATATTGAACATTGTAGCCTCATGCACACATTATTTAGACTATGGGGATGAATCAATTAATCCTTTGCCTGAAAGTAGTTGTACCATATTGTAGGTCACTTAGTTGTCTCTTGATGTGGAATTGGGTAGGCTTGGCTTTGTTGTCTTGATGTAGAGGCAAGTTAGCATGTGAACTTATGTAGGTTCCATCAATGCTTAATCTAGATTTCTTTCTTAAGAGCAAATCAAAGTACACAAAACACAAAGTGATACACGTGGGACATATTTTCAATGTAGGTTGGATAAACTCATTGACCACTTTAACATACACATATGGTTAGGCTAAGCAATGATCCTTGCAATCATAAGAGTTAAGGCTATAGTAATATGAAATTTAGTAGATATTAATGTGTGTTAGTCTTATAGAGTATGACTAGGTATGAAACTAGTGTAAGTGATTTTATATTCTTATATGACAAAGGTACTCAAGTGTTGTGTAATTCTACTAGTCAAGATCTAATATCAAGTTGAATGCAACCAAATGCCGAATCCTAAATAGTCAATAGTGATAATGCAAAAATGGAATTAACAATACAAACACATTTAAATTATCCATTTATAGTAAGATGTATATCGGTGTTGAAAGTATACTTTGCTTAAGTGTATAACTTGTATGATTTGATATTGCTAACTAATTGCAACTACCAACATGAAATGTGCAATGGTGCACTAATGAAATAAATACATTTAAAATGATTATTTAAATAAAGTGTAAACAATCTTCTAGTTAAATATATTAAGCTAAACTAATTATTGAAATGAAATTTAATGTATCAATATCACCAGATATGTACATGACAAATATTGAAGTATTTAATAAATCAAGTGAAATGGTAGTCAATTATTGCTCACACTCATCACATATTGCAAGGAATGGAGTGTGAGGAAGATTAAAAACTAGAACAATAATTGAAATTTGCTTCTTGATCCAATCCAAATGCTTAACATAGGTTATAAAGAATAGAGTGTAAGGAAAATGACTAGATCAATATTTAGATCCTATTTCTTGTTCCAACCTTCGATAGACCCAACCTATGTAATATAAGATCTAACAAAATGAATGAAATGTGTTTGAACTATAGTGACAAAATAGAATTGGGAAGATTGTATTGCTATAAAATCACCATGGGTGAGGAAAGATGCTAAGATCCAACAATCTAGAAATGAACTTTTATAACAAGGAATGAAAGTCTAACAAGAGTGAAGAATTGTAGGTATGTTATATTGTCTTGAAATAGGTTGGGGGTATGTGGTAATAGAAGAATCAAACGAAGAATATGCAATAGGAAGCTATTGAGATGAAATGGCAATCTCCATAATCCCACAACCAAAACAATAGATGACAATCCATAGAAAAATGCTCCTTGATTGTGATGAATGCTAGAATTCCTAGATCACTTGTATTGAAGATTGGGTGGTTAGAGAGGAATAGAGGAATGCATATAAGCCTTAAAAAGTTTTAGAAGCATTAATAAGTATTTTGGAAGTTAGTTTTTATAATCACTTTTCTAATCTACTTTCTTTCTTGCCAAATTGTAATTGTTTTAGAACCAAACTGTCATTGAAAATATCAATCCACAAGAAACATTTATGTGAATTTTCACTAGGTTCTTGTGATTTGGCTAAATCACAAATACTTTGTGGAGGCTTGGGTTGTGAAATTAATGACATAGGTGAAAAATCAAATAACTAAGAAACTCCACAAGCATAAGAAAGAAGTCAAATGTGTGATGGTGTTAAGTGACACCAAAAGAAAAATTCATTAAAGATTGAATGAATCAATACAAGTGTTTTGAAGTGATTGATGAGGTGAGATGCATTGCCTCTCTCTATATGCATATCTAAATAAGTGACAAACTAGGTCAATTGGTAACCTCAATATACTTCTATATGTTGTAGGTGTAGGCACATTAACAAATCCATAGGACAACCATATAGTGCACATAACATATGATATACCAAAAGTATTTGCAACTCACAGAAATTCAATAAGATGGATTTTCCACTTTCTAACTAGCCCTAAGACACATGGAGAGTGAAAAGAGGTGGCATTGACAAGCCAAACCTTATGAAAAAAGAGAGATATTCACTTCCCTTTAATGACAATACCTAACATTTTGAGAAGCTTTGACAATCTAAAATTTTCCGTCTTTCCTTGTGAATCCAAAGTCTAGTATTTGCAATGTCTTCTTCCACCCATCTATTTGTGATTTTAGACCATATAATCAAGAGAGAAAAGTGAGTTCACACTTTTATACTTTGGGTTTGTGATGGTGTAAGTATATCCTTCCTATTTTCATTTTCTTTGTCAAGGCTATCATTAATCCCCTTAGTATGCCTAACATGTCCTTAGACATAAAATTCATTGATAGGATTTCCCTATTATGTAGGACCGTCCTTATCTTAGATAGTGGGGCCAACAACTATATTTCTCTTCTCTAAGTCTTTTGATATAGTTTCCTATCCAAACATACACCTAAAAAGCCTTATCACTAAACCTTGAATTTCCACCGACATCTACATTAATAATCTACATCTAGAAGTATTTATGCACTTAAGTGCATTGTCAATTATAGCCACCTCATCAAAGATGACTTCTTTGACCTACAATTGAATAGGATTTCATAATTGATATGATTTAGAATAATAGAACAACCCATCATTATGCGCTTAAGGCTCACAAGACTTAGTTTCCTCCTCTTCTCATCTTGTATATGGGTGTAAGCAACACAACTAAACATTATGTAGTGGCCCATAGTAGGTTTCATACCTCACCATTTTGACATAGTGTCACATCATGAACCACATTTTCAGAAAATTTGTTATAGAAGAAAATTTGAAGCGTGTACCATATCCATCTTAGTACTCATGGTTTGCCTTTTCCTTACACCATTCTTCAGGGAGTAAAGGAAACTATGTATTACCATATAATATATTGCTTAGAATAATAATGATAATAAATCTATAGTTTGATATGACCGAGTTTGTTTACTACAATGGATGTCCACTTGATGAATTTCTCCACATTTTAAGATTATATGATGTCATAAAATACTCCATGTATATAGAGAAATATCAATAATAGTGAAAATATACCTTTGATCTAGGCGATGGATGATTCATGGTGAGATTAGAATGAATAATTTCAAGATGTTCCTTACCACGTTGATGTGCCTCCAAAAGGGCTAATTCTATTCTTTAATTTAATTACTAAAATAACAAATTAAGAATTAGTTTTCAAGTGTCACATTTTGATTTAAAAAATTCACACAATTTAAATCCAGAAATTGTAACACGTGATTTTCATGGACCGTGGAAACTTAATGTTGTTAAAGAATTAGTTTATTCAATTAATTAATAATATTTTGATCAATTATATCGATATTGGTACTTATTTACAAGATATTGACAACTAATCACTCTTCACAAAAGGTTCTTACACAATCTTTTCATTAGGTTTGACTAATCTAATCCTTCATCTTAATGTAGATTGGAAAAGCATTAAATCTTCATACAAAAATCACCATTGTTGATATTGTTGTGATTTTATAATTTTTGTTTATCTATTTCATAGGGTGTCCTATCAAATATTTTTGCAACTATATCATGATTCTTGAATAGTGTTTAAACAATTAATCAAACTACTAAATACCATGATTGAAGTGACACACAAGTCATAGCTAAACACAGATCTAGATATAATTGTTAAAATCTACTAATTTGGCAACTCTAATTCATATAATACATCAAAGAACAATTCTCATTTAAATCATTTTAATTCATTAATTTTAACTAAAACCCATTTTATTAATATTTGCACTCCAATAATTTAGTCAATATTCAAAACACAAGTACATTTAACACAAGTAATAACATTTATGAGACTATTGTTTTTCAAATAAGATTAACCCAAGAAATCTATTCATTTTCTATTATCTTTACTTCTCATAACTCAAGTAGAGAAGATTAGTCCTATTTAGATTGATAATCTTAAGAATGTAGTTTCTATTACATAACTTGGATGGCAATATATGTATGTATGTGTGCATCTATCTATCTATATATGTATGTGTGTATATGTATATGTTTAAGAATTGCATGTGTATATGGAATAGACATGTATATATTTTATACAATATACATATGTATATACCCAACACACATTATATAATTGTAATATATTAAATTGATTCTATCAAAGGTTTTTTAGAATCAACTTTCTATATTAGCATTAGAGTAAATCAAAAAATCTATTTTATAATATGATAAATCTTTTTATGATTATAATTAGAAATTTAAATCAAATAACTACAACTTCAATACAAAATATCCAATTATAATAGACTGTCAAGAATATCTTTCTGTAGTGAAAAATAAAATCTTATTTCTATAGAAAAGGAAAGTATAGGTCTAGGATGATTTTGTAGCCTTTTGGATGTCTAGGCTATAAATACCAGTGTGTAGTGTAGACATCCTAGCGGCACACTATCATCCAATACAAAGGAAACAATAAAACACATGATACATCGAAATCTATGCCTACACACAGAAAAGGAATCACGAGCCCATTGCGTGTGAAGTAATTTAAATATAAAATACAAAAAATATAATAGAAAACCCAATCAACAAGAGCAAAGGAAGAAATAATGGAAAAAGAATAAATATCACCTAGATGTTGCTTTCTTCCAATCTAGATGCTTGCACATAGAGAAGAAGAGAAAAATGTTTCAGTGGCCATTTACGGGCTTGCCTCAGTCAAACCCTCGTCTTGGTCTTTCAATCTCCACGAACAACCAATATTGATTGGATGATTGATTTGGATAAAAATAAATATATTGATAAAAATTGATAAAATGAAAATCTATTGTTGAACAATAGATTTTGACATAACGTGCTAACACCAAGAATATCTAGCTGCTAGCATAGAAAATACTCATAATAATGAGACAACATAAATTAGATCTCTTACTAAGAAGATGCAGACAACCTCCAAAGTGGATTTCAAAGCTATAACATTGTTGTCTTGCTCAATCTCATCACCTAGAAATGACATGCAAATTGTTGAAAGAATGCTGCTACTTCAAAACTTGTAAAAGTTCAAGAAAGTTGTAGAACTCAAGCCAAGAGCATAGTGTGATACGTTTGAGAGAGGAAAAAATCTCCCTTTTTGCAAAATAGAAAGTCATGGATTTTTTGCCAAGTGCGTTGCCACATCATAGTGTTACATTAAAAAGATTTCCAGGAATGTAACATTTCAATGACCATTTGAATCATGATTTTTTGTGGAACATTAGTGCATTGCAAATTAGAGTAAAAAGTATTTCCTTATTAATTATTTATTTTAATTATTAGGTCCCTTTTCCTCTGATTACTTAAGCTTACTTAGGTCATGTTCTTTTTAGGTCTCATGTCATAGGATGAGGACACATGCCATGATCTTGTTTTATCCTCACCTAGGGTTTTTAGGTTAATTATCCTTTTATAAGGATTCTTTATTGAATAATCATTAAGATACACATTAATTATGATTCATGCTTTTTTATGTTTTTTTTACTTCAAAATAAAACATTCCAATTTTTTTCAATAAATCCAACCTGCACTGTACCTAGAGTAGATTTTTTAATTAGACTCTAAAGTTGGTAGAACTCTACATTTGGAGGTGTTTTTGCTAAATTTTGTGGAGGTGACTTTTTTGTCCAGCCTAGCCCTTCTCTGTTGGGATTTTGAATTTTGCACTCCATCTTCTAGAGGCGATATCTTAGCCATATGGTAGTCTTTTTCAGTGCATTTTTTTGAAATGGGGTAAGATTTCGTGATCTTTGCAGTGGTGTAGGTGGTTTTCAATTTTGACTTCTATTTTTTTTTTCTTTCTAGAAATCAATTTTCTTAGTGCTATTGCTGTGTAGTTCTCATTTTGAAGACTTTGACGAGCCATATCTTCTACATCTAGACTCCTTTTTGAGTCCCCTTTTTTTGAAAGTGTGATTTTTTGTGTACTTCATCATGGTGCTATTAGTTTTCTCATTTTCTATCAGAGAATTACATTTTTATCATGTGGTCCTTTTTTGGACATTGTGAACTTCCATTGTAAGCACTTCTCATTATGTAAACACACTGAAATAAAGTGTCTTAGTTTTATACGTATTATTTGGGATCTTGCACATCATATTGTGCCTTATTGTACTCGCACTATGATATAAAGTGCAATTGGGGTGTTGTGTAGGAATTTTGTTTTGCCATCACACCTTTGTCAAGTGAGTGTCCCTTCCATGACAACAACGAATCATAGTGATTCTTGCCTCATGCATGTGTTCCTTAGTTTGCACACCCTTTATATTTGTAGGTGCTTTTAGTTGCACATTCAGATGTTCTTGTTTCTCCTTTATGCACTACATTCTAGCACACAATTTTAGTGGATCTCTCTTAGCTCTTCCTTGTTAGCATTATGGGGGAGTTTCTACTGTTGGTGCTAATGCTTCCTTGGTTTTGCATTGAAGTGAGCTATGTATCTAGTATTTGTTCCTATGTACTAGGCAGATGCAGTGGTTGGTTACCCATGCATTTTGGTGAGATGGAGTATTTACCATATGGACACTGTTGCATTCCTATTTTTGGAGTCGGCCTTCCATTTTCATTTGATCAATTTTCTTCTGACTTTTGGTAGCTGTGCCATCTATATCTTCGAGTTCCAATTTTTTTTCTTTTTTTCCATCTGATTCGAGTAGTGTCATTGGGGGCACTCATGCAAATTCTTGTATTCTTGATCCCGATCTTCATCATGATATCAAAGGAGGTTCTTTTAGCATTATAATAGTCATTCTTTGACAATGTTTGCAGCTTCTTCATGCTTCAGTGATGTTCCCCATGTTCATTCTTTGTTCCTACTCTTTTGGAACAATTTGTTTGGAGGCTTTTTAGTCCTTCACATTGTTTTGGAGGCTTCTAAGTCCTTTACACTATTTTGGAGGCTTCTTCAGTCCTTCATATTTATTTCTCTCTTCTGGAGAGGAGTTTTCTTCCACAAGGTTTTTCTCCTTTTCTCCGGTTGTAATAGATTTGATTGTTTGTACATGGGCACCTCACCAGACCTTGTTTTCTGGGACCCATCATGCATTCATCTTTATTTTTTTGAGCTTCTTCCTAACTTTCACTTAAGGGGGGTGTTAGAGTAAAAGGTATTTCCTAATTAATTAATTATTTAATTATTAGGTCCCTTTTTCTCTAATTATTTAAGCTTACTTAGGCCATGTTTTTTTATGTCTCATATCATAGGATGAGGACACATGAACTATGATCTTGTTTTATCCTCTCCTAGGGTTTCTAGGTTAATTATCCTTTTATAAGGATTCTCTATTGTATAATCATTAAGATGCATAATAATTATGATTCATGCTTTTTTGGATCAATAGCTCTTGGCCTCCATAGCTTTGCTACTCTCTTTTTCTGTGACACATGTTTGATTACAGGTGATCCTTGGGAGATGTGGAGTTGTTTTTTCTCAACTTCAACATTGCATAGATGTTTGCGCATAGTGCTCTTTTCCAGGAAAAAATGGACTCAAAAACCTGAGATTATCATAATTTTGTTGGATAGAAGGTATTCTGGTGTTAACACTATGTTTAAACCATTTCTAAATCACAAGGCTAAAGGGAGGACATTACGTAGTGTGAAATTGCATGGTATGCAATATAGTACACTACATTTTCCCCCCACTTTAGTAGGAATATGTGTTATTCTAAATATGCATGCTAAAATAAGAAATGATTTGAAGTTAATAATTACTGAAGGATACAATAGAGGAAGCGAGATCCTCAATTCACATGGATATGCTCCCAGGGAAAGAAGAGCTGCACAACAACTAAAATATGTTGCACAAGGTAGACATGTTAGTGCATAAATAGTCACATTAAATATGTTACTTGAAAGACACACATTAGGCATAAAAATGACATAATTATAACATTCATGTAAACACATAAACATACAAAGACATAACTCAACTAGAAATAGAAAGCATGATAAAAGGAAGAACATGAGATTAAAGATCTTGATGAATGGTTTTGATAAATGATTTTGATAATATGGCCATCAAGCTATGCTATGTTAAAGACTATACAATGATTTTGATTGATCATGGTTTTTGCAAGCTGCATTGTGAAACAACCATGGAAAGGATATGATACATGAAAACTAATAGCCTAGCAAGCTACACTATGCTAGGTGGTTCATATACTATCAAGTTATAATTTTTTTTGATTTGAGATAATAATGTGATTGTGCATAGCGATAGCCCCCCTTAAAATAATTGCATGACTCAAGAAGTGAAAATATTTTAAGGAGAGATAAAAGATATAAATGCTTTAAGGAAGCATCATGAAGTGAGATGTTGTGTCACGAAACACAAGAGATTGTGCTCATGAAATGTCATCACACACGGTAGGGATAATACATAAAATCCACAACATCACTCACATGAAAAACACTAAGGGATCCACAAGCTTGGAGTCAATATGAGTCCATTCAATAATCATGTATATCAATAGGTTAATTTTTTTTGAATAGTCGCCATTCCCCAAGAATAGTGAAACTACAAACATAGAGGAAGGTCACATTTAAAATCAAATAATTTTTTTTGGGTCAACATGGAAGAGACCTAAATGTCTCGACGCTTTGTATCATCCCCAAAATCAAGAAGATCAATATATAGCATATAGTAGAGTGATGACGCTTTGTATCATGGGTCCTCTAGATAAAATTAACAAACATATGCAAATAAGCATGGGGGAAGCACAAATAAATCACACACTCAAAATAAATAAAATATAAAGATAAGAAGAGTATGGATTTAAAGTATTCATTCGAATATATCATTGGTCTCCCAATCTTGATCATAAGGGGAGAGAGGTTGAGCTTGTAAAATAAGTACTATTATGGTGTTACTAGACGTCTCACTTGCAACAAGAGCCAAAGAGCTAGTTGCAAGCACAACATTGTCTTGGACATCCTCTAAAGTGAATGTCGATGATTTTGTGAAAATTGTAGACAATGCTGAAATATCTCTGGTGGAATCAAATAGGTTCCCATCTTTAGGAGAAGCTGGTGAGTCACTATTAGAATAAACGACAAGAGGATTGCCATGATTACTCTCATGAATAGGGTAGTGACATGCAAAAAATAAGTATGCACTTCTTCTGTGAAGAAAATTAATGAAGATGGATTTGAGTGTGATCGAGATGTGGATTTGGATTTTGTTTGCAATGGGGTGGAGTTGAATAATGTTTTGGTTTTTTCTTGGAAGGTGGGTGGCGGATATTGATATAAAAAGTGGCAGGGCGAAGGACATTAGGAAAGACTTCATGACATGTACGTTGGAATGTTACTAAGTTAGTGTAGCATTGGACATTAAAGATGTGTTTAACATATTTATCAGCTCTAAAAATGGTGGAACATTAGGAAGATTTGGAATTAGAGGTAGTTTCATCAAAGGAGCTAGAAACACTTGCACCCTTTCCAGGTGAGGGTCATTAGGATCCCGAGAAGGAATAGGAGATGGTGTAGAAAGAACAACCACTAGTAGTGGAGATGGAAGAGAGGAAGACATCACCAAATTGGAGGTGGTCGCATTGGAGGAGGGTGCTCAGATTTGGGAATTTTCAGAGTAGTCTGCTCATAGACCAATGCACGCTGACGACGCTTACGACACTCACACACAAGTTGATTACCTCGATGATGGGGTCCATGTATAGTTGCTGGAGGGGGATCACTCTACTCTGATTGTGAGGCTATCTTCACTTCTGGGATAGAAGGAACAATAGTTCAGTAGGCAAAGGGAGAGAGATATGCGAAAACACAATCTGTAGCTTGTGTCATTGGTGCTTTTCCTCTTTCTATCATAGGGGTAGTAGGAGGAATAAAAGAAACCACAAGAGGATGAGACATGGGTGGTGCACAAAAAATGTTTTTGTCCATTGAGCTACTTTCCTTTCAATATTGGAGGGATAGGTCTACGAACAATATAAGCCATAGGAGGAGAGAATATTTGAGCGGAAGATTTACCCAACATAGGTGCCTTTCTTGAGTTTCCATTTTTGACATTTAGGGGAACAAGAGGCACTACCGAAGGTTGGGAAAATTTAGAGGGAACATGAGGTATACTCAATGGATCATGCTTATCTTTAGCCATTAAGGAGGTAGGCATAGAGACCGAAACATGTTGCGATGAAGAGATCGAAGGGGAAGTGACCATTGGAGATCTGATGATGGAGCTGCAAAAGAAGGTCCTAAACAACTTGCTTTGAATTGAGAATACACTTTAAATATAATATTTCCATGAGGTTGTATAGGACCTAGAGGCAATGGACAAAAATTATCAAGAGAAAAACCTCCATATAACGCAAGGGGCCTATATCTAGTGTGCTAGATAGTGTGCACTATGCCATTATGCAAAAAATTTAGACATTTGTGTAACACGGAAGTGACTACACTTACTTCACTCTGAATAAGGGGATAACAAAAAATGTCGTTTTCACTGACTTGGGTCCAACCGGAACCATTAAAGTGATGAAACGTATAAAAGGAAGAGAGAGACCATCGTCCATACAAATGGTCACTAAAGAATCATCATTTTTTTTCTTTATGAAATGCATAAAATAAAAACAATTTCTTCTGTTATGATATTCACCCTACTAGCAAGATCAATGAGAACAACATTAACAATCTTCTCATTAAAATGAGTAGGGATATAAAGAGGCCCATTATCTATACTTATAGGCAAAACATTTGAAGAAAAGATATGGTAGGCATGGTGCTATCACGTGTTGGGTTTGGCCTAAGGAAATGTAAACCATAGCGACCATTGTTTTATTTTTCTTTGATAATTTATAGAAGGAAAAACACTAGCTAAAATGAAGTTAGAAGAATGCATAGGAAAGGGGTTATTGTATATTTGAAGCTCCTGATTTAACTTGGAAACTGATTTATTAGAAGTTATATGTGATGTTACATTGATGTGGTCTTGCGCCAAATGGCGAAGATGCATACATCTCTCGGTATCATGGCCAAGGACGGTGAAATTGGCAATTTTTTTTTGGATAGCTCACCAAGCTCGATAAGGATGATATATTGGAAGAGGTTTAATTCTAGGAAGAGAAATAAATTTATCTTTTAATAGATTTTGCATGATATTGTATAAATAATTAGATAATTTTGTAGATTCTAAAGCCCAAGCAAACAGTAAAACACAAAAAAACAGAGGAAGCAAAAAAATTTTACACACAAAACACACCTTAGCTTTTATTCAACTTCTTAGAAGGGATTACATTTTCTAGATCGTATATTTCAAATTACATTAAGACAATATTTTATAGAGGTTGTAGCCTCTTTCCATTGCATGTATCATGCATGCACTTGCTTCAATTAATTGGAAAATAAAATTGAAACTCAAAGACTATTAATAGATATATGCATGCAAACATTAATTATCAAAAATCTTAGTAATTGTGCATCACAGAGAGAGCACTCAGCATGGTGGTGAAAGCACATGCAACATGGTGAAACTCATGGTTAACATTGCATGCCTAATTTTACAGTGGAATACAACATCAGTTATCAACATACTCCCCCTTGATGCTGAGACTCACAATATGGTCTTGAAGTTTGGTAAACTGAACTTGAACAACTTAGTGTGCAGATAGAATTTCTTAGATCACAAGGTTTTCCCTTTCTTTCTCTTGTTGAAAAATGAGGTGTTTTCTTAGCTTAATACTCTGTAAAACTTTAATATTGTTGATCTAATTAAGCTTTTTCTTTGTTACATATATTCTTTGTGGGTGATTATCTTAATTAATCCATTTTACTGCTGTAGAATGTAGACAAAAGTTGATGGAAGAATTAGACAGGATATTAGAAAGATTACACAAGATGTACCATGGACAAACCCTTTCAGGAAAAAACTCCACCAAGAATTATTCTATTATTCAATCTCTGAATTACAATAGCTTCAATTCTTGCTTGAGAATGCTTCTTCTGTCTTTTCCAATCTTCTTCACACTTGCAATAACAATTATGAAAACTCTCTTTAACTTGAATGAGATATAGAGACAATATGCGACCTTGTAATCTCCAAAAGGTGATAATTACAATGCACAAGCTCAAGCCTTAGAAAAGGTATGCCATATTGCTTCAAGTTGAGTTCTATTGCGAAGACCAAAGCTTAGAACATGTGCTTTACCCATTTGGGCATCCCAAACTAAAGCTACAACTCATCCTTCACTTCAGTGATAATTACAAAGCTCTTCCTCAAAGATGGCGCCCAAAAGAGGGTCCCACTTAACAGCCTTCAAAAATATCTTATCATGCATTGAGTTAATTCCAAGAAAGCATCTTGGGCCTGGCTCCAAGTGATTTCTTGTTAACAAACATTTACTCAACACCATTCATGCAAGAATGATCATCCCTATTAATGAGGTAGTCTATCTCGTATACAACTCAATGTTATTAGCCCAAGTTAACAAGTTAACTAACATACAACTAAAACTAATCAAGACAACTGACCATAAGCGAATCAACTAAACTAAAACTGATTCTAAAAAAACAATCTTGAAATTCATGCATGCAAACACAAACCCTAACTCCTAGGATCTTTACATGCATTCAAAAGTGTTAACTGTTACTCCGTATAGTTAATTGAACACAAGGTGAGTGTCACCTTACCATGTGGTGTCCCATGTGCCCCTATTATTAGGAACTCACTATGGATGCCCTCACATGCTTCTTACATTTAGAATTAATTACAAATGTCAATAATCATGATTATTTCATCAAATATTAATCTCATCCTAATCTTAGTGTTGTTGAACACATTCCAAGAATCTAGGAGATACATGAAATAATTAATGTTTAGGATTTACAATTAAATGGCATCCTATTTCCAACATCTCTAACATAAAAAAGACTCACTATCTCTCAGATCATATGACACCTTATTGATTTTAACATGCCAACATTTAGATTTATAGAACCTTTTGAACATATCTGTAACTTTTTTCCAGCTCGATCCATCAATCCATCCATAGTTTTAATCTTCATACAATATTTCTTAGATTGTCCATTCCACTCTCTATTCTAACATGTTTTTTCTGAATGATTCTTCAACGCACAAATTGTACAAGGATGAAGATCACAACATTTCTCTTTTTTATGTCCTCCCCTATGACAATGAGAACATTCCATAAACTCCATACTTTTTTCTAATTTGCATGAACTTGTAACTCTTGTTACATCATTTCTATCTCTCTCACCATATCGCAGGCCTTCATTCTTTGGCCTCACAACTGGCTGAATGGGATCTCTAGTTCCTTGCCCATGTTTTCTCAAACCTTTTCCTTCATATCCCATTTTATTCATAATTTTCAAACCAATACTCTTTTCAAACAAGCATTTGTTATTAGCATCATAACCTACAAAATCCATAATTTCAAACACATCTTTATCTTCAATTTCACGCTTTTTACTTGAACAAACTTTAGCTACATCACCCATATCAAATGAAGAACACAAATCATTTCTATCACATGAGGCGTCAAACACCAGTGACTTTGATTTCAAACACTCATTTTCTTTCTCCAACAATTTTAGCTTCTCCTCCAAATCTTCATTCTTTTTCTTAACAAATTCATACAATTTCAGTCTTCTTTCCAACTCTTCATTTTCCTTTTTCACTTTCTCTAATTCTTTTTCCATATTTTCATTCTCACACAAATAATTACATCTTTCTTTTAATCTGCAATCTCTTTCAAAGTGGCCATACTTATTACAATGGTAACATTGAACATTTCTCTTATCAAAACTGCCTCTACCTCATCCTCTGGAACCACCTCTTCCTCTTGAGCCACCTCTACCTCTATTTCCTTTTGCATGATTCTGATTTTTGCCTCTACCTTGACCTTCATTATTTTTGGTGTTGCTGCTGGCATCCTCTTTCTTTTTGATTTGTAATTTGGATGAAAAGGATTTCACATCACTTTCTCCAAATGAATCTTTCAATCCCTCTTCATGAGACATAAGACATCCAACCAAGTGATCAAACTGAAAGGTTATCAAATCTTTGATTTCTTCTATGATAATGGCAACATGGTTCCACTTTGGGGTGAGAGTCTGCAATACCTTTTTGATCAGAACCTCACTGTTCACAATTTCCCCAAGTGTGGCCATCTTGTTGACCACATCTTTAATAACTCTAACACAATAGTCACTCACACATTCTGTCTCTTGCATCTTTAAATTCTCAAATTCTCGCTTTAATGTCTGTAAATTTACAACCTTCACTTGATCACTGCCTTGGTAAGCTTCTTTTAGAGTCTTCTAGGCATCTTCTATTGTCTTTTCACCTGCAATCCTTGGAAATAAGCTCTTATCAAGATCTATTTGAATGTGAAACAAGGCTTGAGAATTCTTCTTCTTGGCCTCCTTTTTGGCTATTTTATCATTGGTTGTGAGGGCATTCCAATTAGCTGGCTCCTGGTAACCCGATTCAATAATCTCCCACAAATGTTTTCCTATCAAAAAAGTCATCATTTTTATGCACCAATAATCATACTCATTTCCATCAAATTCTGGAATGGGCAAGGTGTTAGAATTCGACATGATAATCTTTGGAAAAATTCCAACTACTAGATCTTAAAACCAAAAGAAAATACTTGCTTTGATACCAATTGTAGATTCTAAAGCCCAAGAAAATAGTAAAACACAAAAAATCAAAGGAAGAAAAAATATTTTACACACAAAACACACAACCTTAGCTTTTATCCAACTTCTTAGAAGGGAATACATTTTCCAAATCGTATATTTCAAATTACATTAAGACAATATTTTATAGAGGTTGTAGCCTCTTTCCATTGCATGTATCATGCATGCACTCGCTTCAGTTATCTGACAAATAAAATTGAAACTCAAAGACTATTAATAGATATATGCATGCAAACATTAATTATCAGAAATCTTAGTAACTGTGCATCAAGAGAGAGCACTCAACATGGTGGTGAAAGCACATGCAACATGGTGAAACTCACGGTCAACATTGCATGCCAGATTTTATGGTGGAATACAACACTAGATATCAATAAATTTTGTGAATGATTGATGCCTCTAAGGTACTACAAGTACAAAATCCTTTGGTACAATAATTATGCTTATTTTCTATTTAAAATTTTATTTCTTTTGTAATTTACAAGAGAAGATGCACCACCTTGATTATCAAAGTGAGTCGATGAGTTAGAGCCCCCATATAGACTAACATACATCGATAATCTCTCAAGGTAGTGCAAACATGAGCAAAGGAATTATATTTCATCAATAATATTTTATCCTTAAGCGTTGGATGCAATTCTTGATAAATAAACATTGTACATCAGAATTGGGGAGCACATACAGAATATGTGAAAATAATTATTGATATCTGAATATAAAATCAATCATTTTCTTAGTAGGTCCCTTCTTGTAATGGACACGATCAATGAAATTGATCTGCAATCCAATTTTTGCCTAGAAATGCTCTAGAAATCAATTGATTAGTTGTTTGAATGTATAGATAGAGTTACGAGGAAGGGAGCAAAACCAGTCCAACACAGTGTCTTTAAGAGATTGTGGAAATAGTTTGGCTAACAATGCATCTTGAAAAATAAAATCACTACATAATGTAGTGAATGTAGAAACATGACTATGAGGGTCCCATTTTCCATAATATTTCTTGATTTGAGGTACTTCAAAGCACTTGGGAAAAGGAGTATTAAGGATGTACATAAGGCTAATGAGTCGTATCTATAATAAGGTTGAATTAATGGTTGGGAAGAAGTGTTGGATAAGCTAGCAATTTGGTTTTGTAACTTGCCAACATTTTGTAAAAGTTTGTCTAGGATAGGATCTATTGTTGGGGTATATGCAGTGGATATTTGCATGATAGATGTAACGATGGTAGAGATAGGGGGTTGAGAAGCACCAAGACCTAACTCGAGAAAGCTAGAGAAAATACCAAACCTGAATAACCCACAAAGAAACCTGAAGAAGTTGGAGCTACTGTCGCCATAGGTGTTGTTGTCACCATATGAACAATAACACTGACATATACATAGATATCTATGTGCTAGTAATGTTAGAATGTGGGTCTTGAGGATTCCTTAAGATTGAAGTATAGGTTGGGACATTGCTATAAAAAATGTGCGCCAAACTCCAAAGAAATTTGAGTGTTTTTTTATATAAAAAATTAACATATTGCAAATAGTATCCACAATAAGAGGACCTTGTGCAAACATATCATTAGATAGAGAATTTTGAGTCACACAAATTTTCTTATAAATATTGAATTTTATTAAAATTAATCCTTAGGGTTCAAACATCACGATCAACATCATCGCTCAAAGAGGGGAATGAAATAGTTGGTGAAGCAGGATTTGCAGAAATGTAATGAAGAGCTGAATTTGGATAGTTCAACATTTCTATTTTGAATTGTGTAGTTTGGAAAGGAGTCATAAATGGTCTAGATTGTGACATGTTTAAATTGCAGATACTTCTTCTAGCTATATTACTTGAAGCAAGAGATTGGGTTGTAAATCTCATAAGATTCTTTACGAGACCCAATCTAACTTTAATGCGGGTAGCATAATCAAAAGAGATCTTAGCAATTGATTTCATGTTTTCGAGATGTGTTTACTTTCTTCACTAAGGTTTAAAGTGTAAGAATGTTGAGTTCGCCAAAATATAATATATTAAATTGATTAAGCAAAGAAATTAATTTTTTTTGAGAACCAACATTCTATATTAGCTTTAGGATAAATCAAAAAAGTATTTATAATCTAATAAATCCTTTATGATTATAGTTGGAAATTTGAATCAAATAATTACAACTTCAATACAAAATATCCAATTATAATAGACTATCAAGAATATCTCTTTCTGTAGTGATAATAAAATCTAATTTCTATAGAAAAGGATATATAGATCTTAAGAATGATTTAGTAGCCTTCTAGACATCTTAGGCACGCACACTAACACATGACATGGATTTCCTCGTGACAAATTTTCGTCTTATAAAAAAATGACAATAAAACACAAGATACCTTGAATTTTGTGCCTACACACAAAAAAAATCACAAGCCTATTGTGTGCAAAACATATTTAAATAACAAAAAAATACTAAAACATACAATAGAAAACCCAATTAACAAGAGCCAAGGAAGAATAATGGAAATAAAATAATCACCTAGATGTTGCTTTCTTCCAATCTAGATACCTAACACAAAAAAGAAGAGAATTTTTTTTGGGTGGGTGTTTAGGGGTTTGCCTTAGTCAAAACCTCATCTTGGTCTTCGACCTCCACAAACAACCAAGATTGATTGGATGATTGGTTTTGATAAAAATAAATATATGGATAAAGATTGATAAAATACAATATAAATGATTCAAACAATAGATTTAGACATAGCGTGTTAACACCATGAATATCTAGCTACTAGCATAGAAAATACTCATAATAATGAAAATGATACAATAAAAAATAGATCTCTCACTAGAAAGTTGTAGACAACCTCCAAAGTGGAATTTAGGGCTACAATATTGTTGTCCTGCTTAATCTCATCACCAAGAAATGACATGAAAAGTGTTGAAAGAATCCTGCTACTTCAAAACTTGCAAAAATCAAGCCAAGAGCATAAGAGCATAGCATAATGTGTTTGAGAGAGAGTAAAAACTATTCCTTTCTACAAAATAGAAAGTCACAAATTTTCTACCAAGCATGATGTCACATATGAGCATTGCATTCAAAATATTCTCAAGAATGTAACGTTCCAACAAACACTTGAATCGTGATTTTCTATGAGAGATTGACACATCATGTAGATGTTTGTGCGTAGCACTCTCATATGAGAAAATGGACTCAAAAACTTGAAATTATCACAATTTTTTTGAACAAAAGGTATTATGGTGTTAACACTTTGAAATGTGGGGAAAGGGAAACCTTTGAGTTCACCTTAGGGTTTGACACGTTTCTCTAATTTCATGAGGGGTTTTGTGTGTGGGGGTGAATGGATTGGAAATGCAAAGATGGAGGGGGGTTTGAAGGATTTGGAAAAGGTATGAGATTGACTTACAACCTAATAGGTGAGTCAACCAACCCTTAACCAAATCTGGAAATGTCCTAATGATGAAATGCAATTATCTAATTGTCCTAATGATGCAAATTAGTGTTCTGAGATGTAAATACAAAAAAATTGAGAAATCATAGAGAAAATCAAACAGTAGAAACATAAAAGGGAGGACACTGTGCACTTACATGGTATAAATTTCAGCTTTATTTTTGAGGACATTTCCTCTAGGGGCACCACTGTCCTAGTAGGTCTTTTTCAAATCTATTTTCACAGTCCTCTGATGTCGGATTTGTACTTCCGTTTCTTGTTGGTAAACTTGTTGGATCACTGTCGAATATTTCTATAATTTAGCTTCTGTGAGTTGTCAAGGCCTAGGGTTTCAAATGCAACAATGAATAAATTTCCTTACAACTTCCTTCAATCTTCAAAATACCTGAGATATGCACATTCACAAAGAGAGGAAATGTTGTGCCATTTTAGGGGCTTGCCTTGGTCAAACCCCGTGTAAGTGTTTCCATGACAATGGCAATGCCAATGATAAATGGATAAATGATAGGAAGGAATGATGAAATCACAAAGTGCTGTAACTCACAACCCTTCAATGGCTTCCTTGAAGGATTAAAGACATGCAAATAACCTTAAGGTCTTGATATTACTTGCTTGATTTTCTTTGAATTGCTTGAATTGCTTTGGAGACCTACAACAAAGATTAACTTTCACAAAACAATGATAACATGAACGTACATGAACTCACATAGGATTTTGACATGATGTTGGATCTTGAATTGCTGCAATAAATCCTCTAATGGCTGCTCTTGACTTGCTGAATAATTCTCTTGATAATAATTCTTGCTCTGATTCTCAATTGATGCTAGATGATGCTTGTTAATTTTCAAATGATGCAATAACTAGGTATTTATAGGCATTTCTCTAATTTCCTGAAAATTAAATCTTGACAATCAACTTTAAACATTTGAATTTCAAATAATAAAATGCCGACACCAACATATTTGAATTTGGAGCCAAAATAGGGGGACATAGGTGTTGCAAGTATGAGTAGTTGGTGCTGTCATTGATGTCAACAGATCTATGTTGTTGCATTGATGAGTTTGTGGTGATGATTTGATTAGTTGCATTATGTTGTCGTTAGTAAGTGTTACTAGTGTCAACCTCTAGTGCTACTTTGATAAGCTTCTAGTTTTGGATGTTATTTGGTTGAGTTGCTGTGTTGCAATTGGTTTGGTGATGATGTGGAAGTGTTGAAGATGATGATAATATGTCTCTCGTGCTTGGTTTCCAAGTGCTTTTGAGAAAATTTGAATAAAAGAAGAAACAGTGTGGTTGAGAGGTGTTCTGGCATATAGAGAGATGTTCTAGTTTTGCTCCACATTTCTTCTATGTTGAAGATTTTCTTGTGCAGTTTGGACATGTTGATCAAAGGTGTTTAGTGATGTTATATCCATAGTTTTTTGTTTTAGATTCCTGTGTAGTAAAAGTTGTGTTCACTAGTGTGTGAACTATGTATTGCAGTGCTTTCTGGGAGAAATGGTTTTGATCCACATTTCTCTATAGTTTGGTTTCCGATATTGCAATTTTGGAAGTGTGTTTGTATTGCTCATATCTATCTTCAATTGAAGTGGTTCGAAGTTTTGAGCTCCACAAGCTAGTTTCTTGAGTTACATCATGCAAAAGGTTAACTAGGTGTACATGATGTGTTTGCTCTTCAGGTGAAAGTTGTTGTAAAGGAATCTGTTGGATTTTAGGGTGTTTTTGGAATATTCTAGATTATGTTCAAGTAATGGTTTTTGTCCGTGAGTTGTATCAAGATTAAAGGAAGCATGTACTTAGTTTTTTAATGGTGTTTGCACGGGTTCGACCGACCTTGGGTGTTTACACTAATTACAAATTTGCTTCGGTGTTTGTGAATGCATGGTGTGAAATTTATGAGTGGATTTAGGTCCAAGTTAAGGTTTGATGTGGTCCAATTTCATTCCTTTCCACCACGGGAATGATTTGGTGCTGACCTAATTTGAATTTGCATGGTTGAGGTGCATAACCGAACTTGGAGACTACTTTCAAGGTTGAAGAAGGTATAAATAAGTGTTGTGTTGATGTAGGATGTGTGTGTAATGCAAATTTTAGAGCTGTGAAGTGAAGTGCTAGCTTTAATGAGGTAGACTACTAGAATCAGTAAGCAAAAGGTGTCTACAATCTTCAGAAAGGCTACAAATATGTTGGTGATGTTGTGGTGGAATTTTCTATTGCATTGAGATGGATTTCTCATTGTAACAATCTTCTTTCTTCTTCTCAGTAATCTAACAGTGAGCCATTGGCAATGAGCCCTTCTTTCTTTTGGGTAGTGAGCCTTCCGACAGTGAGCCTATTGTATTTGATGTTGCAATTACTTTATATTGTGAGCTAATACTCTTTGTGGTTTTTCCCTTCTTGGGTTTTCCACGTAAATTTGGTGTTCTATTGTGCATGGTTTTGATGTGTTTAAGTTTATGTTATTTTCTTTCATGCTAAATCATTCTAACAGATTAAAGGCTAATAAAGTTGATATGGATCTGAATGTTAATGAGGTTTTGGATGTTTCAATGTACAATTGATTCACCCCCACTCTCAGTTGTCTTGTGCATTCAAAAATAGGTTCCCTAGGTGCTAGTGTCCTAACCCTATTTTTAGAAGTTTAAAGTGTTAGGGACAAAGTATTAAATGAGAGAATTTGTTTTGTGCTTTAAAATTGTTAAAAAAAATTCGAAATAGGCTGTGGAATACATAATTTTGGAAATTAAGTGCTTAACTAGGTCCAATAACTTAAAGTGGAGAAAAACATAGTACAAAATTGTCAAGGGTGACAATTTACGATGCTACATTTAGCTCCCACTTTAGTGAGAGTATGAACTTATGCTCAGACTTACACTAAAGTAGAGAAATATATGTCAAGAGGGGTCCAATGTACAAATGTTGAAGAGATAGGGTGACTATGGATCAAGGGAGATGATCAAGCCCCTAAGACCCAAGATCCCATGGCAAACCAACAAGAGCACAAAGGAACAAACATATATGATATGCGACAAGACAACATACACAAACACACAATGTCAAAATAAAATGCAAAAAGAGGGTATGTACAATCATGTGCTAGCAAGCTTTGTTATGCTAGGATCCATACCAAATGAATTCATGACACACAATATCAAAGTATTATATTTGCTAGGTGAATCACAAACAAGAAGGAACACATGCTAGTGAAGTTCAATATTCACTAGGTGAGCCCCCAAGACAAGGTAGCAAAATGAGAAACACACTAGGTCTAGTGAGGACCACTTTTCACTAGGTGTGTACCCATAACCAAACCAAGAGTTATAATCCCTAATAACTCTGATAAGGTGCCACAAAATGATCAAAATGCTATGCCAACACAACACTAAGCTCAACATCGATGAACAGAGTGAAGAAAAAAAATGCCAATGTCAATGCACCACTAAGTCCAATGCCTATGAAAAAAGTGAAGAAAATAATGCCAATGTATTCCCCCACTTAAGAAATTGCAAAACACCATTCTATGAGAAATTAATTTAAAGTAGAAAAATGATAAATGTTGGAAAGCCCTATGCCAATGATATGTTTCCAAATAAAGCTAAATCATGATAAGGGGTTGCCCCCAAATGCAATACGACAAACAACATAGAATATGAACATTGGAGGGATCCATAGATCCAAGGTCAGTAAACGTCTTTGGTACAATAATATAATAGAGCTTGGAACTGGCATCATTCCCCAAACACTCGTGGAACAACAAACCCAATGGAGGAATGCCACATAGAGAGTGAAGACAAACAAATTTTGGGTCACATGGAAGAGACACAAATGTCTCAATGCCTTGCATCATACCTAAAAGGAAAACACAAGACAAGTAAAAGATAAAATTTATTACATATTGAAGAATGAAGATACAAATAGAAGAATGTTACAACATGTTTGATTCCTTTGTATCCTTATGCCAACAGAGCGACAAGGGTCATCCAAATAAAACTCACAAATATAAAGACACACCGAGAAGCACAACATGGGAGATCACATCACATGCAAGAAAACATAAAGAACACATGAAACACACATAAAGGAGTACTGCACATGTGAGCTGACCTAAAGTGGGTTGTCTGCATCCCAATCTTGCTCATCATATAGGGAAGGCAGACAACTAGCTATTAAAGGGACTAAAATAAGTGTTGTACTAGGATAATCTCTAGGTGCAACACGTGGTGGATCACTCTCATTAGGAGGATCATCACAGTTGCCCCCATCTAAATTCATTTTCTTTGAAAACAACAAATTAAGCTCATTTTGGACTTCTTTATCAATTTTAGAAATTTCATTCTCATCATCCAAATTAATCACAATGGGAGGTTTTATAACAATTTTAGCAATTTCATCCTCATCATCCATTGGGAAACTAGACTAATCACCGTGCAGAAGCCAAGGCTGCATGAAATCAGTATCAAGTTTGTGTTGGACAAGGGCTACTCCAAGCTTTGGGTTGAGGGAGATTCACTTAATATTGTCAATTGCCTACGTGGCATCCATAAGCTAAGCTAGACAATTGATCAGCTGATCGAGGATGGTATAATGATGCTTAGATCCTTTGAGGAAACTCGTGCCACACATATCTATAGAGAGGGAAAATCATTGGCAGATTTCTTTGCTAATGAGGCTGTTAGAATTAATGATTTTAAGGCATGGGAGGAGTACTTCCTCCTCGAGGATGCCAAGTTTTTATTACGAAATGATGGATACAGTTGAGCTCATTCTTTGGATTGTTAATACCATTATTTCTTGCATTCTCATTGCACACTTTGTGGGTGTTGTTTTTCCTGTTTGTTTTCTAACGACTATCTCCTTCTTGGGGTTTCAGTTTATGGTGACCATGATCATGGGGGTGACCGTAGTAGGATTGAGCCCCATTCCTGTGAAAGATGGAGGAAGAATCATAAAATATGGAGGATTTTAGAGCATGGGAATTTCACACCTTTTCTTGAAAGGCTTCATGGCCATGATCTTAAGGCCTCGACAAATTTTTTCAACTATTGGCACGATAGAAGATTACAGGTCATAGGAATGGAATTTGTGATTAATGAGGAGTTTATCACTTCCATTACTGGTTTGCCATTGGTGGGTTGTAAATTTTTCAAGGAGAGGAAGAGTAATGATGACGCCATGGACCAGTTCTTCAAAGATGATGAATGGAAGAAGCTGATAAAGATGCCTTCATGGGGCTACAAACAAACTTCTATGAAGAAAATTTGGGCTGATGTAGTAGAGGTCATTATGTGGTATGTTACCCTAGACGATTGGTATAATGCAATTTTAGGCCATCATTTCACTTTGTTGAATCATTTCAGACATTGGTTATATATCTCGTTCCCTTTCTTTCTTCTGTCTTCGTTGGAAGTGTCGGTGTATGCTCATTTGAAAAATAGGAGGGGTCCTATTCTCCATGAGGGTCTCATACTGCTCATAATGGAGCATGTGAGAGCCCATACCCCTACCAAATCAGTTAAAGGTAAGGATAAGGCTATCAGTGAAGAATCCCTCTCAACTGGTTCAGATCCCAGTGCTGTTGGTGAGGAGGACTGGAATGAAGAGGATGAGGGTGGGTCTTCTTCCCCTGCAGTGGCCCCTTCTAAGAAGAGAAAGAAGGGGAATCTCAAGAGGAAACATGTTGCTAAGAAGATTGTTTTACAAGAGTCGGGCTCCCCTTCTACTGGAAATGATACTGATATCGTTTCTGGTGGTTCCTAGTCTAAGGGAGATAATGAGTTTAATGGTCAGGATTTTGTTGTGGATGGCCATAAGGAGGAGGACATGCCTGATAATGTTGGGGATAAGGAAGCCAAGGAAATGCTGTGAAGGGAATCCAAGCATATTGTAAAGCTAAAAAAATAGGTTGTGAAAGGTGATTTGAAGGGTTCCAAGGACTAGGGTAAGGAGAAGGGTGCTGTGGATACTGTTGTTGAAATAAATGACTCCCCTGTTCGATGGTCACCCAGTGTGGAGCTTTCAGGTGGGAAGTCTATGCATGAGGATGAGGGGGTTAATCCGAGTCTTGGAAAGCCAGAGCCACTAAAGGTGAATCCTCTATCTAAGGATTTCTCTTACCTAAATGATGATAATACTTCAATTTTTGAGCTTCTAGATATGGCTCATTCGAGGGCTACATGCACATTTAAGCTAGCCAAGTGGGTTTTGCAGGAATTTAATAGGGTGAATATCAAGATCAGGGGTCTGAAAGAGAATATGCAAAACATGTCGAAGGGTTATTCCTTAGATATTTTGTTAGAAGGGTAGTGGACATAGAATGCTCCTTTACGGATTTTAAAACCCTATGTGAGCAACGCCTCTCTAAAATGGAGGAAAATATTAATGAAACTAATGCGAACATCAAGAAGCTACTGCAAGTTAGCCACAGTTCAGTCAAGAACAGTGTTGAGTCTCTAGAGGTCCTTTTTCGCAAGACAAGTCAACTAAGGGAAGATCAACTTTACTTTGCAAAGTTGATGGAGAAGGACCAGTCTTCAAGGGGGAAGGGGAAGAAGGTCAAAAAAGATGAGGCAAAAGGTCCATGTACAAGAGGTTGGGGTAACTTGAGGAAGACCTTTGAGGAGGAGAAGAAAGAACTGATGGACATGGTCAAGCTGCATCGTAACCAGGAGATTGAGGTGGCTAACACCTTAAAGAACATAAAATAGTCTCTTTCTTTGTTGTTTTCTGTTACTGTTTCTTTGCTGTTGGGTTTTTGTTTTTTGGATGTTGGTTTGCTACTAGCTATTGTTGATGTTTTAATGTTTTTATCTCTGAGCAGCTTTTCATTTGTTATGTTGTAAAGGGTTTCAGGTCCCTTCAAAACCTATTTTTCCCTTATAATTAAAACAATAGCAGTTGAATTTTATTGTTTCACTTCTTGTTTCAATTCCATGTCTTGTGATGAAATTTGTAATTCTTCTTAAGTTGTTTGCATCTATGTTTGATTATCATACACTATTTTATTATTTTCTTCCAATTTATGAGTGATAGTATGAAACCTACACCTACACTCTTTAGCATATTAGTTTCTTCTTGCACAAATTTCAATTTGTGATGGAGTACGACCAGGTTTCTTGACCATTGGTTTCTTTTCTTCCCTTAAGGGAGGAACTAAATAAACCATCGGGGGTTGGGAAAACACTATCTCTTTAGGTTTATATATTTGTTTTATCTTTTTAGGAACAAAAGGAATCATTTGATTGTCTCTTGGTATTTTATAGGAGATGGGTGGAGGAACTGCAACATATTTACCTTGGTTACTTGGAATGGTCTTAGCTTGGGGCATAGGTTCATCCAAAATAGGTGAGGGAGGAAGAACTACCATTGTCTTATCATCTTTAGGTATATTGGTAAGAGATAACTCTATTATGTGTTTTGCCTTAAAATTTTGGTATGATTTGAAAAGAAGTCCTCACGAGATTTAATAGGTTTCATAGGTTGAGGCCAAAAGAAATTTAATGAAAAATTCTCACGGGAAGACACAGATTAAACCTACTATGATGCACTATAAATATCTCATTTTCGGAGGGTAACTTTATGCACTTATGAATAATTGACGAGAAAAAATTCATAGAGCATAGCCATGGGTAACCTAGCTTCACAGATAATTGGTCTGATGTTGGGATGATGAAGGATGATATGTCTAATTGTTTCGGTCCAATTTTAAGAGGAAGAGTGATCAAACCTATCGTAGGGTGAGAAAAACCACCATAGGCTTTCAACCATGCTTTCGATTGTTCATAAGAATCTTGATAAAGCTCTTACACAAACAATAATTCCTCAATGATCACATTCTCTACACACATAGGATCAACGAAAATTTCTTGTATAGGTTTTTCATTGATACGCCCAATGATATAGAGAGGACCATTAGGTGCATGTCTAGGTGTGTCACTATAGGTGAAAGAAATGTCGGGTAACACAAGGGTTTGGCCCTGATGAGGTTGAACATTTATTAAAATGAAACATAGAAAAATAGGGGGTTTTTAAATGAAAAGGTGGGGTGATCCAAATATGGTGAGAGAGAGACCTAGTTTCCTTTGTTTCATTAGGAAATGAGATCCACACAATGAATTGATTATCAAATGTTAGGTGAATCAAGTCAAAGTGGGAATCTTCATATTTCCTTATGACTGAAGGATGGGGGTCAAGGTCAAACAACACTTTGGGGAGAAAAACTAAAAATAGAAAATCGACACCAAAATGCAATCTAACACTTGAAACATCAATATTAAACTTGTTGTAAGTATGAGCAAGTTTGGTGGTGTTGTCATTAATGTTGTCATTGATGTCAACATAGTTCAATATGTTGTAGATTGTACATGTATGTCTGAGATTTTGTGAGTACATGGAGTTATCTCTATGGTGTAGCAGATGTGTTGGTTTGATGAATTTCCAAGTGCTTTTGAGAAAATTAAATAAAGAAGAGAAAATAGAATGATGAAAGTGTTCAGAATGTGCTCTGCATTTCTCCTATGTTGATCCTATGCTTGTGAGGATATGAAGGTTTGATAATGGGTATTTAGTGGTGATATCTCCTGAGTTTTAGCTTATGGTTTGATGGTATGTGAAAGTTACGTTCATCAGTATGTGAACAGTTCTGGTAAAGTTGGTCTTCTGTGGACTGGGAGAAATATTGTTGCTCTGAAATTTTCCTCTGTTTCATTTCAGATCTTGCAGATATGGAATATGTCTTGTGAAGGTCTTTTTTGTGCTCTCGAAAAGTGGCTTGAAGATTGGTAATCCATAAGTCATGTTTCAGTAATTCAGTGTGAGTTTATAAAGTCTAGTTGGACTAGTGAAAGATGTTCAGTGATTGAAGTTTGTTGTTTTGCTGCAAATGTATCCAAAATATTTTGAAGTGTATTCTCATGCATAAGGAAGCATGTCGTGGCATCCGTGTGTCATCTTCTTGTTGGGAAGCATGTACATCAATGATCATTTATGTTTTCATTAGGTTTGGATGACCTGGTGTTTACACTTCATTCAAAGAATAAAACTTATTTAAGGAAGCATGTGGTTGTTTCGAGATATTATTTTTTGATCTTGAAAAATGTTTTTTTATTGGTCCAATCTTATTCCTTTCCATTGCAGGAATTTTGAGTTGCCAACCCATTTTGAATTTATAAAATGAGGTTTTTGTGGCCGACCTTGGAGAAAGTTTCTAAGGATGAAGATGGTATAAGAGCAAGTCTAATTGTGAAGAGTTGTATGATAGTGTGATGCAAAGTGACAAAAGTAAGCCACAAATCATAAGAGCAGAAGTGTGTGTGTGAGTGAGTTGAGACAATAGTTCTTCATCGTGTCAAACTCCTGAAGGCAGTGAGCTAAAGGTTTCTACAATCTTTATTCAAGCCGTAAATGTGTGTTAATTGCTATGGTGGATCTTTTGTTTTCTTTTGTATCTGTAGGCAATGAGCCTCCCTTTGGACATTGAGTCCTTTCTGTAGGAAGTGAGCCTTTGTAATTGGACAGTGAGTCCTCTTTTGGGCAGTGAGCCTTTATATTATATTTATAATCTTTTATATTGTGAGTTAACCCTCACCATGGTTTTTCCCTCATTGGGTTTTCCACATAAAAATTTGGCGTTCATTGTGTTGATTTGATTTATGTTATTTGTGTTTCATGCTCTTACTAATAACAAAACAGTGTGGTTGTGGAATTAATAAGTGTTGAGTTTTAAGTTTGAATTGTGTGACAACTAATTCACCCCCTCTTAGTTGTCCTGCGCTTGTTTAACAATTGGTATTAGATCTTTGGTTCCTTGTTGTTGAGCTTAACAACTTAAGGAAGATCTGATGGTGCACAAGTTGGAAATCCCTATGTTTGATGGAATTGAATACAATGACTGGAAGGGACAAATGAAAGGATATATTATCTCCTTTGGTTTCAAGACCTAGAAGGCTGTTGAGATGAAGTATACACACCCATTTGGTGGTCTTACTATTGTAGATGAGATCTCTGCTTATGAAGAAAATGAGAAGGAAAAGTATGCTATTTGCAGTGGCTTATCCAAGAATGAGCGAGCGAAGGTTTCTTCTTTGAAAAGTACATATGAAGTTTGGAAGAAGTTGGAAGATATGTATGAAGGAAATGAAAGAGTGAAATTGACAAAGAAGCCGACAACAAAGCACAGATTTGTGAATCTAAAGATGGAAGAAGGTGAAGAGTTTACAAGTTTCTTTCAGAGGGTTGAACTGATTGCAAATGAAGTTAGAAATCAAGGAGGAAAATTATTAGGTGAAGATATAATTAAGAAGATCCTGATAACCCTATCGGATTGCTACAATGACCAGATCTTAGTTATTGAAGAAGTGTCTGATCCTAAGAAGTATACTTTGAAACAGTTGTTCGACACCTTGCAAGCATTTGAGTTGATGAAGTTCCAGAAAGATGACAAGATAGAAGAAAAGATAGAAACAACATTTAAAGCATTGAAAATTGAAGAGGAACTGATAGTGATGGTATTGATGAGTTGGAAGCAAACTTCACTAGGAAGTTGAAGAAAGGCACCGAAATTATAAAGGTATGTCACCCTTTAAATGTTTTAGTTGTGGTAATATTGGTCATTATGCTTCAAGATGTCTGAATAGAGTTGTGCATAAGAAGAACAAGGATTATAAGGATAAGGATAGGAAGGATAAGAAATATAAGAAGCTGTACTATGTTAAAGAAGAAGCAATAATTTCTAATGATGAATCTAAAAAATGAGGTTGATGATAGTGAATGCTTATTCTTAGCTTTGGAAAGTAAATCTATATCACTAACCCAGTAAAATATGTAAGCAAGAAAGCTCCCAGAGAATAAGAGAAATAGGATGGAAGGTACTTTGGTTACTGCTTTTCATGCAAGACAGGATGAAGACTACTGGGTAATTGATAGTGGGTGTTTTAATCACATAACCGAAGATAAGAGTAAGTTCACTAAACTTGAGAAATATGATGGTGGTTTAGTTATGTTTGGTGATGATTTAGGAGCTAAGATTTGTGGGAAAGGTTCAATTAGTTTTGATGGAGTGCATAGTACTAATGATGTATATTATGTGAAGGGTTTGAGGCATAATCTTTTGAGTGTAGGTCAGATGTGTTGCAATGGTTTTAAAATTGTGTTTCAGAATAATATGGGTAAAATCAAAAAAGGATCTGGAAGTGGAGATATGATTGCTGCTGGAAGAACTCATGCAAACATCTATCAGTTGAAAGGAGTTGATGGTCATTGTCTTGTATCTCAAATCAATTAAAGTTGGTTATGGCACCAGAGAATGGGACATGTAAATTTTGATAACCTGGTCAAGATCAGTGCAAAGGAGATTGTTCGAGGACCACCTAGAATCACAATACTTGCTAATGCTATCTGTAGAAGTTGTCAATTGGGGAAACAGTCAAGATGCAACTTTAAGGGAAAACAATATTCTACTACCAGAATGCTGGAGTTAGTTCATACTGATCTCTATTGTCCAACTAGAACTGGAAGTTTGAATGGTGACATATATTTCATGTTTCTTATTGATGATTATACTCGAATGACATGGTTTGATTTTCTCAGAGAAAAGAGTCAGGCTCTAGATATGTTTAAGGTATTCAAAGAAAGAGTAGAAAATGAAGTAAATTTGAAAATCAAGTGTTTGAGATCTGATAGAGGTGGAGAATTCACTTTTGGTGAATTTAATGCATTCTGTGAACAACATGGCATAAGAAGACAATTTTCTGCTCCGAGAACCCCTCAGCAAAATGGTGTAGTTGAAAGGAAAAGCATGACTGTACAGGAAGTTGCTAGAACCATGATGAGAGAATCAAATGTACCAGATGTGTACTAGAGAAAAGTGATACATACTACTGTTTATGTTCTTAATAGAGTCTAGATCAGATACAACAACACTAAGACACCTTTTGAGTTATGGACCGATAAGACTCCTACTGTGAGGTATTTTAAGGTATTTGGAAGCAGATGCTATATTAAAAGAGATGAAGAAAATCTTGGAAAGTTTGATGCTAGATGTGATGAAGGAATATTTCTTGGATACTCTACTACTAGAAAAGCATACAAATGCTTTAACAAAATATTGAAAAAGATTATTGAAAGTGCTAATGTGAAAGTTGATGAAGACATACATAGACCTATTGAGATAAGTGAAGTTGAATTTGATGATCCTATCTATGGACATGTACCTGAAGAAAAAAAGAAGAATAAGAGAAAGAAGAAAAAGTGGAAGAAGAAGGAGAAGAAGAAAATGAACCATAACATACTATCAGAACTCCTAAGTATGTATAGAAAAATCATTCGAAGGATTAGATAATTGGGGATAAAAGTGAAGGTGTGAAGACAAGAAGTAGAGTTGCAGTTGAGGTAAATTTGTATTTATTATCTAAAATTAAACCCAAATTTGTAAGTGAAGCATGTGAAGATGAGAGTTGGATGAGAGCTATGAAAGAAGAGTTGCAACAGATAGAAAAGAATCAGACATGGGAACTAGTTCCTAGGCCTGTGAATAAAAATGTGATTGGTTCGAAATGGGTGTTCTGGAATGAGCTGAATGAAAGTGGAGAAGTCGTAAGGAATAGGAAAAGACTAGTATGAAAAGGATATTCACAAGTTGAAGGTATAGATTTTGAAGAAACATTTTCCCTTGTGGCCAGAATGGAAGCTATCAGGATGTTTTTGGCTTTTTCTACCCACAAGGACTTCAAAGTGTATTAGATAGATGTTAAGTGAACATTTCTGAATGGTGAGTTGGAGGAAGAGGTGTACATGGAGTAACCTGAAGGGTTTCATTTGTCTGACAAAATGGACATGGTTTGTAAGTTGAAGAAGGCATTGTATGGGATGAAGCAAGCTCCCAGAGCTTGGTATGCAAGACTGGACAAATATCTGACAAATCAAGGATTCATCAAAGGTTCTGCTGACAACAATCTTTACTTCAAAGTGAAAGGTAACAAAATGTTGATAGTAGTTGTTTATGTTGATGATATCATTTTTAGTGGAAATGAAGGCATGTGTAAAAAGTTTGCTAAAGAGATGCAAAAAGAATTTGAGATGTCTATGATCGGTGAATTGAATTTATTCCTTGATCTACAAGTGAATCAAACTAATAAAGGGATATTCATTTCACAATCTAAGTATGCAAAAGAATTGCTAAAGAAGTTTGGGATGGACAAACCGGTTTGTACTCCTATGGTAACCAGATGTAAATTGAGCAAAGATGATGAATCTGCTAAGACTTATCAGAGCAAATATAGATCTATGATTGGCAGACTACTGTATCTTACTGCTACCAAACCGGACATTATGCATGCAGTATGTTTAGTTGCCAGATTCCAAGCAGATCCTAGAGAAGCACATGTCACAACTATAAAGAGGATATTTAGATATTTGAAAGGTGCATTGGATTATGGACTATGGTATCCTAAGAGTGATGATTTCACCTTGAGTGCTTATACAGATGCTGATTGGGCCAGATGTGTAGATGACTAGAAGAGTACCATTGGTGGTGTTTTCTTTCTTGTTGGAAGATTAGTTTCACATGGTTGAGCAAAAAGAAAGACTTAGTTTCTTTATCCATAGCAGAAGAAAAATATATTTCTACAACATCCTATTACACACAGGTTTTATGGATGAAGTAGAGACTGAAGGACATTGGTGTGGTATGTGATGAGCCTATTTCTATTTTATGTGACAACAAAAGTGCAATAAAAATTTCAAAGAACCTGGTTATGCATTCAAGAATAAAAAATATATCTATCAAGTATCATTTCCTGAGAGAAAAAATGTTGGAGAATGAGGTCAGATTGGAGTAGGTGACAACAAAGGAACCAATTGCAGATATATTCACTAAGGCTCTTCCAAAGGATACTTTTGAGCATCTTAGGGAGATGTTGGGGGTCATTGGCCCTCCTAACTAGGTGCACATGAAGGTGCATCAGTCTAGTGAATTCACAGATTCTTCATTTATCTAGATTGATAAATGGGTCTACTCTACAGGGGGAGCAGAAAAGGTTTTCATTGTTGCAGTATGGGTGTACTCCTAAGGGGGTGTAATTAGTGTTGTTGATCTTTTCCATTGATGTCAAAGGGGGATAGAAAATCATGTGAAGAAAAGGTGGAGAACAAGAGAAGATGTTCTCCTGGGATAGTGTGTAATTTTTTTTTGTCTTTGATGGTTTTTCACATCATGTGTTGCCATCAATAACAAAGGGGCAGATTGTTACAAGTATGAGCAAGTTTGGCGGTGTGTCATTAATGTTGTCATTGATGTCAACATAGTTCAGTATGTTGCAGATTGTACATGTATGGCTGAGATGTTGTGAGTACATGGAGTTATCTCTATGGTGTAGTAGATGTGTTGGTTTGATGAGTTTCCAAGTGCTTTTGAGAAAATTAAATAAAGAAGAGAAAACAAAATGATGAAAGTGTTCAAAATGTGCTCCGGTATGTGCTATGCATTTCTCCTATGTTGATCCTATGCTTGTGCGGATTTGAAGGTTTGATAATGGGGATTTAGTGGTGATATCTCCCGAGTTTTAGCTTTTGGTTTGATGGTACGTGAAAGTTACGTTCACCGATATGTGAACTGTTTTGGTAAAGTTGGTCTTCTGTGGACTGGGAGAAATATTGTTACTCTACAATTTTCCTCTGTTTCATTTCAGATCTTGCAGATATGGAATATGTCTTATGAAGGTCTTTCCTGTACTTTGGAAAAGTGGCTTGAAGATTGGTAATTTGGAAGTCATGTTTCAGTAATTCAGTGTGAGTTTATATAGTCCAGTCGAACTGGTGAAAGATGTTCAGTGATTGAAGTTTGTTGTTTTGTTGCAGATGTATTTGGAAGATTCTGAAGTGTATTCTCATGCATAAGGAAGCATGTCGTGGCATCCACATGTCATCTTCTTGTTGGGAAGCATGTACATCAATGATCATTTATTTTTTCATTAGTTTTGGCTGACCCGGTGTTTACACTTCATTCAAAGAATAAAATTTATTTAAGGAAGCATGTGGTTGTTTCGAGATATTATTTTTTGATCTTCAATTTTTTTTTTTAATTGGTTCACTCTTATTCCTTTCCGCCGAGGGAATTTTGAGTTTCCGACCTATTTTGAATTTATAAAATGAGATATTTGTGGCTGACCTTGGAGAAAGTTTCTAAGGATGAAGATAGTATAAGAGAAAGTCGAATTGTGAAGAGTTGTATGACAGTGTGATGCAAAGTGATGAAAGTAAGCCATGAATCATAAGAGCAGAAGTGTGTGTGTGAGTGAGTTGAGATAGCCATTCTTCATTGTGTCAAACTTCTGAAGGTAGTGAGCTAAAGTTTTTTGCAATATTTATTCAAGCTGTGGATGTGTGTTAATTTCTGTGGTGGATCTTTTGTTCTCTTTTGTATTTGTAGGTAGTGAGCCTCCCTATTGGACAGTGAGTCCTTTCTGTAGGTAGTGAGCCTTTGTAATTGGACAGTGAGTCCTCTTTTGGGCAGTGAGCCCTTGGTAGTGAGCCTTTGTATTTTGTTTATAGTATTTTATATTGTGAGTTAACCCTCATCGTGGTTTTTTCCTCATTGGGTTTTCCACGTAAAATATGGTGTTCATTGTGTTGATTTTATTTCTGTTATTTGTGTTTCATTCTCTTACTAATAACATAATAGTGTGGTTGTGGAATTAATAACTGTTGAGTTTTAAGTTTGAATTGTGTAACAATTGATACACCCCCCTCTCAGTTGTCCTGTGCTTGTTTAACAATTGGTATTAGAGCTTTGGTTCCTTGTTGTTGAGCTTAACAACTTAAGGAAGATCCAATGGTGCACAAGTTGTCAATCCCTATGTTTGATGGAACTGACTACAATGACTAGAAGGGACATATGAAAGGATATATTGTCTCCTTTAGTTTCAATACCTAGAAGGCTATTGAGACAAAGTATACGGACCCATCCAGTGGTCTTACTATTGCAGATGTTATCTCTTCTTATGAAGAAAATGAGAAGGTGAAGTATGCTATTTGTAGTGGCTTATCCAAGAATGAGTGAGCAAAGGTTTCTTCTTTGGAAACTGCATATGAAGTCTAGAAGAAGTTGGAAGATATGTATGAAGGAAATGAAAGAGTGAAATTGACAAAAAAGTTGGCGGAGAAGTGGAGATTTGTGAATATGAAGATGGAAGAAGGTGAAGAGCTTACAAGTTTCTTTCAGAGGGTTGAATTGATTACAAATGAAATTTGAAATCAAGGAGGAAAATGATCAGATGAAGATATAATAGAGAAGATCCTTATAACCCTTCTAGATTGCTATAGTGAAAAGATCTTAGTTATTAAAGAAGTGTATGATCCTAAGAAGTATACTTTGGAACAATTGTTCAACACCTTGCAAGAATTTGAGTTGAGGAAGTTACAAAAAGATGACAAGATAGAAGAAAAGACAAAAATGACATTTAAAGCATTGAAAATTGAAGAGGAACTGGATAGTGATGGTGTTAATGAGTTGGAAGCAAACTTCACTAGGAAGTTGAAGAAGAGCACCAAAAAGTATAAAGGTATGTTTCCCTTTAAATGTTTTAGTTGTGGTAATATTAGTCATTATGCTTCAAGATTTCTGAATAGAGCTGTGCATAAGAAGAAAAAGGATTATAAGGATAAGGATAGGAAGGATAATAAATATAAGAAGCTGTACTATGTTAAAGAAGAAGCAAGAATTTCTGATGATGAATTTGAAAATGAGGTTGATGATAGTGAATGCTTATTCTTAGCTTTGAAAAGTAAATCTATATCCACTAACCTTGGAAAATGTGTAAGCAAGAAAGCTCTAGAGAATAAGAGAAATAGTAAAGAAGGTACTTTGGTTACCTCTTTTCATGCAAGATAGGATAAGACTACTGGGAAATTGATAGTGGATGTTCTAATCACATGACTAGAGATAAGATTAAGTTCACTAAACTTGAGAAATATGATGGTGGTTTAGTTATGTTTGGTGATGATTTAGGAGCTAAGATTTGTGGGAAAGGTTCAATTAGTTTTGATGGAGTGCATAGTACTGATGATGTATATTATGTGAAGGGTTTGAGGCATAATATTTTGAGTGTAGGTTAGATGTGTAGCAATGGTTTTAAACTTGTTTTTCAGAATAATACATGTGAAATTAGAAAAGGATCCGAAAGTGGAGATATGATTGCTGTTGGAAGAAGAACTCATGGAAACATCTATCTTTTGAAAGGAGTTGATGGTCATTGTCTTGTATCTCAAATCAATGAAAGTTGGTTATGGCACCAGAGAATGGGACATGTAAATTTTGATAACCTGGTCAAGATTAGTGCAAAGGAGATTTTTTGAGGACTGTCTAGAATCACAAGATCTGCTAATGCTATATGTAGAAGTTGTCAATTGGGGAAACAAACAAGATGCAACTTTAAGGGAAAAGAGCATTCTACTACCAAAATTCTGGAGTTAGTTCATACTAATATTTGTGATCCAACTAGAAATGGAAGCCTGAATGGTGACATATATTTCATGTTGCTTATTGATGATTATACTTGAATGAAATGGGTTGCTTTTCTCAGAGAAAAGACTCAGGCTCTGGATATATTTAAGGTATTCAAAGTAAGATTAGAAAATGAAGTAAATTTGAAAATCAAGTGTTTTGAGATCTGATAGAGGTGGAGAATTCACTTCTGGTGAATTTAATGCATTATGTGAACATGGAATAAGAAGACAATTTTCTACTTCGAGAACCCCTCAACAAAATGGTGTAGTTGAAAGAAAAAACAAGATTGTACAAGAAGCTATTAGAACCATGATGAAAGAATCAAATATACCAGATGTGTACTAGAGAGAAGTGATACGTATTGTTGTTTATGTTCTTAATAGAGTCCAGATCAGATACAACAACACTAAGACACCTTTTGAGTTATGGACCGGTAAGACTCCTACTGTGAAGTATTTTAAGGTATTTGGAAGCATATGCTATATTAAAAGAGATGATGAAAATATTAGAAAGTTTGATGCTAGATGTGATGAAGGAATCTTTCTTGGATACTCTACTACTAGCAAAGCATACAAATGCTTTAACAAAAGATTGAGAAAGATTATTGAAAGTGCTAATGTGAAAGTTGATGAAGACATACACAAACCTATTGAGATAAGTGAAGTTGAACCCGATGATCCTATCTGTGGACATGTACCTAAAAAAAACAAGGAGAAGGAAGGAGAAGAGAAAGAAGAAAAAGTGGAAGAAGAAGAAGGAGAAGAAGAAAATGAACTAGAATTTGCTGTCAGAACTCCTAAGTATGTATAGAAAAATCATCTGAAGGATCAGATAATTGGAGATAAAAGCCTAGGTGTGAAGACCTTAGGAGATCTTAGGAGGTATGCAACTTGCATGAAATGGATGAATTGGATGTGGATCTTGACACTTGAATCTTGCTTGAAATGATACTTTGAATGCTTGACTTGATCATGAAACCTACATCACAATGTTAGCTCCAAAAACATGCATGATGCAAGAAGACTTTGACATGATGGATGGATCTTGAATGCTTCAATAAATCTCTAATAAATTTTCTCTTGAATTCCCTTGATCATAAATTTTAGCTCGTGAAAACTTGCATGAAAACTCTAGCTGAAACTTAGAAAATAACCTTTTATTTATAGGTATGTATCCTTAATTTCCCGAAATTCAAATATCACAAGCCAAAATTAAATTATAGATTTAAAAACATTAAAATACTGCCAAAAATATATTTAAACTCAGGTCCTAAGGTTTAGGGAGGACCCATTCACCCATGGGCGAATGGGTCTCAGGTCCATAAACCTAGGACATGCATTGCTCAATGTGAAGTGTTATATTTAGGCATTAATAAATGTTAGGTTTCCCCTTCAAAAAATGTAATTAAATAGGCTTGGAAAATGAATTAAAGGGCCAATTAAGGAACAATTAAGCTCAATTAATTAAGAGATCCCAAATAAGTGTGTAAATGTAAAAAGGTACATTTAACAACACTAAATTAAGGCAATATTAAGTCCAATTTAAAAAAGAGGGCCCAAAAAAGTGAGAAAATGTAAAGGGTTACATTTTTTTACACTACATTTAGCCCCCACTTTAGTGAGAGGATGACCTTGCATCAAACTCACACTAAAGTAGATAGTCAAGAGAGGTCTAATTGTATAATCGTTGGAAAGATAAGATGAAAAAGATCAAGGAAGGTGATCAAGCCTCCAAGATCTAAGCTCTCATGGTAAAACCAACAAAGGAACAATGAGACACATGGCTATGTTAAACATATATATGTATGCAACAATGAAAAGATACTCAATCATACAATGCCAAAGACTCAAAGAAAAAGAAAATGAAAAAGGGCGAATTAAGCCTCGACTATCCAATGTGATGTGGAACACGCCTCAATTGTTTGTCCAAAAATGTTTACAAGTGGAACTTGTTGTCCACTATGCAAACAACAATGCACTTTCACATGATTTAGTGAAACTCCGCTATGCACTAGGTGAGCCCCCAAGTGTGGAAAATGAGAGAATATTATTAGGCTCCCATACCATACCAAAGTTATACCTTTGATAACTTTAATAAGGCACCACAAAATACAAACTTCAAGCTTCATAAGGCTTAGCAAGCTATGTTATGCTAAATACTTATGAATAAAGAAGGAACCACAGAAAAGCAAAGTGTGTTATGCTCGGTGGCCATGAAAAAGGTTTTAACTTTGAGCTTCACATGGTTAGCAATCTACGTTATGCTAAAGACTTATGAATAAAGAAGGAACCACAGGAAAGCAAAGTGTGTTATGCTTGGTGGCCATGAAAAAGGTTGTAACTTTCAAAATTTTTGAATTGAATTTTATGCTTTTTATGTTTTCTAATCTATGTATAAGATACAAATACAAATTTTGAATGATTTTCAATGAATTTGAATGCAAAAATGAAAGCTAAAATGAGCTTTCACTAATGCAAAATTTGAAACCCAAGAATCCAAATTAACCAATGAAAATCCTAATGCAATGTTAATGTAAGCTAAATCTAGGATGAAAATACACTCCAAATAAAAATTATAATTTTCTAAGGGTAGGTTCACTAAAATGGAACCAAGGAAAATGGGGGATAGGTTGACCAAGTGCTATCACACCCACTTTCCAAGATATTCCACTCAAGGATAACCCTAGAGATTTCAATGCAAAGGGGAAAGAGATCTTGCAATAGGGATGTCCTAGGATCTGAATATGATCTAATGAGGGGTTCACCACCAAGTGTAAACTTGGAAAAGACAATGAAATGCAAGATATAATGCAAGACCCTAATTGAATGCAAACTAATACTAATGACCTAGAAAGGAAAATGAAATGCAACAGAAAACTATAAAACATAAAGTGTGCATCTAGGAATCTGGAGAAGGCTGAGTGGAGGTCCTGAACATTGAAAAATCTACTTTTATTGCTGACTAGGACTCATTTTCCAAGCTGGGTGAATCAATCCAGTTTCTGGGAACTATGTCGGAACAAGTTTTTGCCAAAAGGGTATCCAAATCTGTAAAATCTTGAAATTTGATTGGAAATGGGACTCATTCGCCAGAAGTGGTAAATTAGTCCAATTGGGCTTTCCTGAAGATTCAAAGGCTGATCTCGCTATTCTCTGTTTGCTTTGTCCTTCTTGACTGATTTCCAGATCTGGATCTTTGATTTGCAACCTGTAGATGATGTCCAATGTTCTCCAAGTCTTGATGATAACTTTGACAACTTTGATCACTTGACAACTTTTCTCCAATCTTGCTCCTTAGGAAATCTACAACCTAAACTTGCAAATCACACACAAAGGAGAGGGAAAAATGTTGTGGGGTTAGTGGGTAGGGGTTTTCCTTGGTCAAACCCCTTGTTGGTAATTAAACCTTGAAATGAAAGTATATATGAATGGAGAATGATGAATGAACAAATAGAAATGTGGCAACTCACCAAACCCTAGCAATAAGGTGTTGCAAATATGCTTGAAATGGTTGCAATGGATTTGGTTCTTGACTCTTGCTTGAATGCTGTTGATCTTGCTTGAAACACATGCTTGAATCATAAACCCTACATCACAATTGTTAGCACAATAACAAACATGATGGATGAAATATTTGAAATGATGATTAACACTTGAATGCTACTCTAAAATGCTTGATAATTTTCCCTTGAATGCTCTCGAATGCTCTTGTGAACTCTCTTGAATGCTAGGTGTGAATATGAGTGAAATAACCTTGTATTTATACTTAATTATGTGAGAATTCACAAAATTACAACACTACAAGCTGACATCAGATCTAGGAGAATGAAATCCTGCCAAAAATTTGAATTAAATTTGATTTTGGACCACACGGGACTCATTTTCCCAAGGTGGCAAATGAGTCCCATTAGACATAATGTATGAGACCAAAAACCAAAAGTTCTTAGAAATGTGTGAAATCTAGTTTGGGGCCAAAAGATCCAGGTGGGACCTGTTGATGGTGTTTTTAGCACTAAAACAACATAAGACAAGTATCCTATCTCTCTTGAAAGGTAGATTTCTATCAACAAGCTTCAAGGAATAATCCCAAGGTCTCTAATGTTAGGTCTTGACAATGCAACAAACAACTCAGTGATAATATGTGAAAATGTTGGTGATCACAAGGGACCTTACAAACAAAATGCTAGAAGCTTGAATATTCATCAAATGTAACAATAATGATGATGCTTTGTGAATCTTTCTCTAACAATGATTTAAAAGAAACAACAAAATATGTAAGGTTTAAGAGAGAGTTATCTAATCTAAAACCTAAGATCAATTATGCAAACAATAGAGTGTTCAAGATGGACCAATCTTCAAAAACCAATATTTGCTTAACCAAGATTAAATCCATAATATCACAAAGACAATGCAATCTCAAAAGGAATCAGATGATTTTTAGATTGTAAATATTCAAACATACATTCAAAAATTCACAATTGAAGTTGAGTGAAAATAGAGTAGGCCCGAGCTAACTTTACACAACAATCCACAATCAGCAGATCATTAAAAGTATGGATTGAAGATCCCTCGACACCTCAAACACTTTATCATAAACACAAATGAACTGCAACTAGTTTTAAAATTAATCATAAAAGACTTACTCATAATATAATAGATTAGAGTCACAAGAACCATGCACAGATGAAACAACACAAAGAAGAACACCAAAGAACAATGCCTTCAATTGTATTCACTTCACCAATAATTTGCAACAATTCAAGTTCCTCAGAATGTAGCAGTATTAGCAACTAAGCAACTATTCACTATGCACTATTCACTATCAACTATTGGCTATTGACTATTATCCTTACAAATGAGGAGGATGCCTCAATCTATAGAAATCTTCAAATCATGTCGGCCTAAGAGAGATATAAATTAGGGTTTTACAATTAGGTTGGCCAGATAGGTTGGCCTTGACACTTCTAAATTCCCTAATTTAAATTTACAATAAAATAACACAAGGTAAGCCTCAAAAGGAAACTTTATAATTAAATATAATCCTGGCACAAAATTCAAGGTGTGGCTGACTTGTATTCTTGGAAAGCTCGATGTAGAAGGCACATTCTCCAAGATATTTAAGCTAAGTCATCTCCTTTGTCCTTGTCCTCTTCTCTCCTTCTAGAAATTTCTTAAACTTTTGAAATTAATGAGTTCATGTCGACTGTGATGGGATTGGTATTAGCTGAATTCTTGTTTTAACTGTATTTAGTTCTCCTCCATACTTAGCCAAGGTTTTCTTCCAATCACCATAAATCCCCTGATACCTATCTAAACTGGAAATGTAGATTGCAACATCTTCAATTTGATCTTTTATTATAGGTCCACTATCACCTAGAGAGTAAACCTCATGCCACCATTTCTATAATTGGTTGACATTTAAATTCTTCTGTCCAAATTTCCTTCTTCTAGTGACAATTTCCAAAAAGGTAATGCAGCTATCAGATTTTTTTTTTACCTTGTTTTGGGCCTTAGATATCTTCTTTGGTGCTTTCATCTTAAGCTCATTTCTAAAATTAAAGGCCTCTACCCAATCCATGGCTATACTAGTATTCTCCACTTTGAGAACACCTTCCTTGATCAACACATCTATAAGCCTTCTCCAATTCTCTGATGATAGTGTCATCTGTATTTTGACAATCAATAAGGAATTATGCTATATCTTCAGAGAGGGATGATGCATTTTCATATGTTTGTAACACTTTTTCAATCATGACATCTCCCCTTTGAATTACACTATGTAACCATTCTTGAGTGTCCCACACAAAATATTTCATTCTCTCAATCTCTAATACAACATCGTTTGATAGTAACCCTTCTGAAAATTAAGATCCTTCACTACTCTGTGCCTATAGGGGTTTCACCAAATGCTGAACATATCTATGCACTTCTCTTAGTTGATTTTGCAACTCTTTCTTTTCCTTGGTTTCCTTATCCAACCTTTTGAGGATTGCCTATACTGATTCTTGAAGTTCCTCTTACTTTTGTAGAAGGGCTAAGATTAATAGTTTCTACTTTGTAATCTAAGGGTCTTACCTCATCTTTGTATTTATCACCTACAGGAGTTGCAACATGAACAATTCTATTGTTGAATTAATCTTTTGCAAACTTAGAAACTGTTATGGCTCTTTTCTTCTCTTTGGGCTGTCCCCAACTCTCCAAAAACTTATCCCAGTTAGGAGTTTCATCTTCCACAATGATGGAATTTTGCTTCAACTTCTTCTCCAACCACTCTGGGGTAGTTGATTGTTCTATTTCTACATTCTCCTGAGAAACATCCTATTCTTGCTGACTATTGGAAGGATTATCTTCAACATTTTTTGCATCCTTGTTATCCTCTTGCTTTTTTTGTTCTTCATCTACATCATGCTTATCCTCACTCTTATCCTTTGTATGTGATATGTCTATATGTTCATCCACTGGAGGCTGGGAAGGCATTTCTACTATCACTTTTGATGTTGCCTCCTTACTTTGTACTTATTCTCTTCCAATTTCTTCCCAAAATCACTTAACTGCCCACTCCTGGGTGTGGGTACTTCTTCATTTTCCATCTCCTCTTCAAGGTCATTGGGGATGTCCTCCTCTTCATTCTGCTATCCAGGCTCATTAGAAACATTACCCTCTTGATTGGAAATATCTTCATTAGTTTGCACATTTTGGAATGGATATGGATGAGGGGAATTATTTCCTGGAGCTGCTCTCTTTGAAGGATCATCAGTAGGCTCCTCTCCAATGTCTACTCTTTGATCTTCCATCATGTCTTTCATATCTTCTACAGGAGGTGCTCTCTACTTGGGAGAATTTCTCCTCACATATACTTGTTGCTTTTCGCTTGAGCTCTCACCATCAACTAATTTGGTTTGGGTGATTTCCTCTTCAACAACCTTGGAATTCTTTGATTTAGCCATCCTCTGAGCTTCAATAATAATATTTCTCTTCTTGGGAGGTTGGGCCTCATTAATGTCTTCTTCAATGATCTCTTTTGAGGGCTTCCTAGCATTGGAAATAGGTTTCCTCCTTTCCTTACCCTTTTCCTAGCTCCTGTTCCTTCTCTTAATGAGGAATTGCATTTTCTCTACATCCTCCGAATGGAGTTCAGTTGTGTCATCCTTTGTTGCTTCTTCTTATTCTTCTTCTTCGGAATGGGATTCAAGATCTCCCATCAAATCATATGTGAACTTGGTGCCATTTGTCTCCAAGTACAAAATCTTGTGCTTCACCCAGAACTTGGAGTATCTCAACATAGGAGCATTAAGTAAATTCAAGTCAACTACCTCCTCCTTAGACCAATTGACAACATGAAGTGATTTATCTTTATATTGCTCATAATAATGATGCTACAAAAGATCCTCTTCATCATCCACCTGATCAGGAACATTGGATATCTTATGCAATCTGATCAGTCTCAAGGATAACTTAGAACCTTTTCTCTTGATCACCTCAAACTCATCTTTGCAGTTAGCCCAATAATCCTCTATGTGAATCTTGTGCATGTATTCTCTACTTGCCAACTTTTGAGCAATCCCATTGGGATCAAAGTTATTTCTATTTGTACCATATGTGAATATAAATGAAACTACACCATCTCCTTCTCAGAATAATAGGAACTTTGAATAGATGGACAAGCCTCCATGACTCCAATTCTTAATGGGAATTCAGCTCCAAGTCCTGTCTTGTTCATATCTTTTACAATTGTATCAAAGGCCACTAGCTGCCTAGTTAATTCTAGAAAAATGAGCTTATTTGTGGGATGCCTCAATAATCTAATAGGAATTGTTGGTGCTCCTTGCACTCTGAGATAGGAGAATTTTGGAAACTGAATAAACCACTAACCATGTATTTCCTTATCAAATCCATGGCCTCTGCTGAAATTCTAATGTGTAGTGCATCCTGTAACAATCTGGTGACATACATGAAAAAGGCATCATTCACCCTCCTATAATTGGAAGTATTAAATTGGACTTGAGGATAAACATCACATATCCTATCCTTGCCAAGGACTCCTTTGCAACTCAAACCCTTATACTTGTTCTTCCTGACCAATAAATATACAAGGTAGGAGGTCATGGTGAATCTCTTTGTATCTTGCACATTCCTCAATTGCAAGTCCAGGTTGTCACTTAAGATACCTGCCCAGAGATAATGGATTCCCTTCACAATTTGTGAAATAAGACAAAACATCCAATTCTTGAATATGAAGGCCTCCTCTAATCCCATTATTTTGCCCAAGAGGGTAATCATATCATTGCATTCTAATTTAAAATCACTCATGTGCAATTTCTTGGGCAACTTTGAGTAGTGTGATTTTGGCTTAGCAATCCAATTACTATTCATTATGGCCAAAGCCTTATCAAGATCCTTTGCATTAAATTCCCCTGCTTCCTTTATGTTAACCTTCATTAACTTATGATGTGAGCCAATATTAAAAGCCTTTGCTATAGATTCTTCAGTCAAATTGGCCATAATACTCCCTTGGGGACAAAAAATAACTCTCTTGTTTGAATCACAATGCTTGGCACACTCCAAAACTAACTCTGGATATTGTAGTGTGGGTGGAAATCCTGTAGCTTGAGCCAATATTGTATGGGTGATGATCTCAACAAGCTTAGAAGGTGCATTCCCAAACATCCTCTGTTTAATATCATTATAGTCTACATGGCCCATGTTGGTATAATTGATCTTGCTCCATGTTGAAAGAATCTTAGATTCAGGCCAAATACCCTTGAAATCATACTTCATCCTTTCAACTCTACTTTGAGGTTCTTCCGAACCAAGTTCAGATGTCTTTGTCTTAGAGCCCTTCCCCTGATTGGACTCGACCTACATATGTTAGAAAGAAATAACAATTACCATTATATTAAGCACAATCGAGCATTGAATCCAAACATATCATCAAGATAACCATAAGAGTCTATAAATACTACACAATTAACCTTCAAACCATCATGAAAATCTTAAAAAATCCCATCACAAAACTTTAGAATGGAATATCACACAACTTTGGGATTTTCATACCTTCGAGGATTTTGGGCATGGACAGATTTTGGGGAATTCGCCCCTAGGAAGATTCTCTAAAGATAGGTGAGCTTGGGGAATTTAGAGGATGATGGATTTTCTGAAAAGACCAATTCAATTCAAACTTAAGTCATCATTCCATTGCTAACATCACACAAGCATTTACATTCAAATGATAAGATCATATTCAAGCATTCATTCACACCTTACAAGACTTTGGGATTTTCATGCTCCGACAAATTCAGAGAATTTGTGAGTAGGTAGATTTTATGAAAGAAATGACACTCAAAGAATCCGCGACATGATGGATTTTCTGAAGAGTGCGACCCAACCAAAATATAACTTATGATATCTCGCTAATGCCATGAAGCCATCCCTAGGTTAGTTCTGAAGTCACATCCATGCATTAATTAAACTTAGCACAATCTCGGGAATTTGGGAGTTTTGACGGATTTAGAGAATCCACGTGAGGACATGGATTTCTTGACAAAACTAACCTTTAGAGAATTTGTGTGTAGGTGGATTTCCCGAAGTTCTTAGCTTATCTTTATTTCTTCAATTTTGCAAAAAAAAACCAAGTCTTGACTCACATTTCTCAATTTAAACTCATGATTTAGATGCATTTATGGACTAGAGTTCAAACACAAGTTTATAATGCAGAACAAATTCAAATTCAAACCCATCACAAAGTGTTTATATCGCTATCAAATCTTCTAAAAGTAGAATTAGGGAAAACAAACATATACAACTAGGGTTTGCAAATTGCCCATCATATCAACCACTGTGAATTAATTCTAAACTTAGCGCAATCATATTCAAATGCTTTAGATTCAAACCCTAGTTTACATAAAAACCTAAATGCCCTAATTGTGAACTCGAATAGAAACCCTCATGGTGGAGACGATGCCCTAATTCATGCAAATTCGAATAAACAACCAGAGATCACAAAGGGCTTCATGAACAACCTCAAACACCAATTATTCTTCATTAAAATCTAAGCAAATCAAGCACAATCAACAAACAAATGCAAATAACACCCCCCAAAATTGACCGATGATTAAGAAATAAATAAGAAATGAATATATCATCAAATCCTTAAAACAATCACAAAACCAAGCTGAAATCACGAGGGATTTAAAATACCTTACCTTTCAAATGGAGAGGCCAATTCTAGTGAGTTGAATGCACCTGAAAGTTGAGTTGATGATCGATGAAAAAACCCTAATGTCGCCACACAAGTCGCCAACACCAAATGTTAAGGGATGCAAAGAGTTCTTCAAATGCAACAAAAAAGTAATGAAAATGCAATGCCAAAGCTTTAAATCACATTCACAAATAGCATTGAATGCATCCTAATGTGGCGACTGACAAGCCATTAATGCAGTGACGTAAAATATGACCAGGAGATGGATTTAGGGAATCTGGTAGGGGCCATATTCTCTGAAAGGATAGACCCTTAGGGAATCCATGATGGGGCAGATTCTACAAAAGACAAGCACCTTGAAAAATCTAGGAGGGAACGAATTCTCTGAAACTCTCCTTAACTTGCATAATTCAATGCCTTAGTGAAACTTGCATGGAAAGCTGAGGTCCCATACATCACTTAAGGTTAAGATGTTGCAAATAAAGGCACCTAAAGTGCAGATGGATCGTTAATTCAACTAGGTAAAACAAACCCAAAATCAAAGGAGCCTATTGCTTAAGGGGAAAAGGTCAAACCTAAAATAAAACCAAAATGAAAGCAAAAGAGGGTCCCTACCTCTAGTGGGGCGTGTTTGCAAAAAGTGCACAATAGGACCCATTCGCCCAAGGTGGGGAATGAGTCCTAGATCACCAAATCTAGGCCACACAAGCCAAAAACACCTGAATTATGATTGATCAATGATTGGTGTCGATATTATCATTGAAAAGATGCAATAAATGAGGCTTGTGGATTCAAAATAGGGCCAATTAAAGTATAAGAAAGCCCAATTATTAATGATAAGCCTAAATAAATGTGAAAATGTGTTACACCACCTTACAACACTCCAAATAAGGCAATATTAAGGTTTATTTTGATTAAAAATAGGTTTATTGAGTTTGATTATTTGATAAAACCCTAGAAAAGTGTGAAAGTGAATTACAACACTTTACAACACTTTAGCAAGGTGCCATTAAAATCCATTAGTTCACAAGGGCCCAAGACTTAATGTGAATGTGTTATCCATATTACAACACTAAATCAAACCAAAATTAAGCTACAATCACAAGGAGGGCCCAAACAAGCCAAAAAAAGTAGAAGGGTTACTTTTTCAGTGACTCCACATTGTATTTCTCGAAGCGGGGTATCTCTATGTTTTGTGGCATTTATTCTTTCAATATCTCCAATGACAATGGGTTTCTCTTGACATATTGTGATGGTTTTCCATTTTGAGTTTGGTTCAATTTTGATATTTGTTGTTGAAGGGATGTCACATTTTACAAGAGTTGGTTTATGACATAATCATTTCTTATTGTGTTTTGGGAATGTGTTACATCCCACCCTAGTGGCTTTATAACACTTATTTTCTTGCTATAAGAATGATGAATGATGAAAACGTTGAGTTATTTATGCATAAAATGGTGTAAATTTTATGATTGTGTTATGAAAACGTAATGGAAATATGTACCATGTTTTATTTTGAATGTTCATGTTGTGGTGAAGCCTAGAAAGAAAGTTTAAATTTTTATAGTAATTGAATAGATTGAAATATGTTTTGATCATTATTGAGATGATAGACTAATCCTTCTTCGTTTGTTGGAGTTGGATGTAGGATAGCCGTTCCGAAATCCTCAGGAGTGGGTAAGTATCATCTAAGTAGAGAGGTAATGTTGTAAGAACCCTGGAGTTGCCATCTAAGTTAGGGTTGGTCTCGAGATCTCAAAACCATAGAAGTGAGTATTTAGTGCCCTATTGTCATAGGTCTTCGAGTGAACCTTGGGGTGGTTTTTCCATCAGTGGTGTTAGGGTTTTGTAAACTGGTTCTTTTGTCTCTTATTGGTCATTGAATTTTACCTAACTTTGGTACATGGATTCGTTGTTGAATTGTCGTCACCTGCAAGGTGTGAATCGTGTCCGATGATGTGTATATTTTAATGCATATTTATATATATCTAAATTAATACACAGATACATAATACAACATTAATTATTTATTTACTATTCCAATATTTTCCTTAAGAGTATTTTGGGGACGTTATAATGTTTAGAGATATTTTTAAACATAATACATATATTCTTGGTGAGCATTAAAATAAAGTTATATATATACAATATTTAATCTCTTACCTTATTTTGAAATTAAGTGATCTTATTTTGGAAACATTGGAATTAATTGATTATAATATTTATGATCCTCTCTTCTATGGAAGTGGAAGAATTTGTAATCGAGCAAGTAATCCTCTAAGCCTCAATTAACTTCATAAAACTATCGAGCACTTGGTTGGACGTGTTTTTCTCAGTCGAGAGCCCTAGATGCCCGGGTATGGAGGCCAAAGTAGGATAAGGGCATGGTTGAGCTGGAGGAGTGGATGAACCTCTTCAGGACGTGATCTGGTGGAGACCAAGAATGCATCGAGTTGATTTTGGGCCGTTGGTGTATGAAAGTGGAGAGGATTTTGTGGTAATGAGGATAACAAATTGGGGAATAATTGCCAGGAGAAAAGAAAAGAAAAGGGATTTTCGGGGATCATTTTTGGAGAGTGGGGAAGGAAACACGAGAAATCACTTAAGATAAATTCATAGCTGGTGTTATGGCTAAGAATAGAGCCAAGAGAAGCAAGGAATTCTAAATATAAGCTGAGAGGAGGATGACCTTACTGTGGTGGTGGTGGAGAGAGCTACACATCTCAACTTCATTACTTCTAACAATCTTCAGCAGTGAATTCGTGCTCCAGTTCTTCAAAATACATGCACGTCTTGCTTAAAGCTCTTCAATTGAGCAAAGATAATTTTATCTTCTTTATGCAATAGATGTTAATGTGTACATTTCAGGCTTAATAGTTGTCTTTGTAAGAGTATAGAATTAGGAGGAATATTTCTTTTTACCTGCATGTTATTCCTCTTTCCAGATAGACATTCGATGTTGTGGAAACTCTTATATTCTGAACAGTGAACCAGTTTTAGTTCCTTTGTTGTTTATCTTTTATTCTGTTGGCTTGGATACAAGGTAAGCAGTATTTATACTACGTTTTGGAGAAAAGATTGCCACTTACTTGAGTCTTTGTCTGCTGCACAGTAGTGTTGACAAATTAAAGATAAAGAGTATCTAAAAACACAATATAGTGACCTGTAAAACTGACTGTAGTCATGATAAACAACGCATAGGATTATCAAGTGAAATTTCATATACACTGGTATTGAACAACACCACCGAAATGATTCATGTCAACTTGAATGTAGATGACCAGTAATGGGAAAGGGTTCTTAATCTTTTATGAAAGAAATGAATTGCAACTGTTGTGGCATAAACTCAGGAAGAGCTAGATTGAACTTAAGTAATGACTAAATTGTTTAAGATTCTTATCAATTTATTGGTGCCAAAGCAAAGAGAGTCCTTAACAAGAGATATATATATATATATAAAGAGCTATGTGAGGTTCTGTTTTATTGCAGACATTTAAGCAAAGAGTAACCTTTCATGGTTAGGTGTTGCGCATAACTAGTGCTGGGCTCTGTAGGAGCACTAGGATTGGTCTTTATTTTCTCTCCTAAAAAACTCTTTATGACCAACAAGACTGAGAGTTTAATTGTTACTTTGATAAGTGTTTTTTTTTAATATCAAACCCTAGCATCTCATATACTAGTAGTTGCATGGTAGTTAGCCGATAAGGGTATACATTCCTTGTGGTAACCCTAGCCTTGGGTACATCAGTCACACATGGAAGGTAGCCAAGAAGTGTGTGAAGGGTAATTGATCCTTAGGTAGGACAAGAGTATTGCCCTAGGACAAGTGTCTAGACCTGAGTAAGTGACAGAGAAATAATCTTCCAGAAGCCCTAGTTAAGAAAAGCTTTTCCAAGTCGAGTAGGGTGGGTGAGTAGTACGGTAGTACAATCTATGGCCATAGTAGGTGCAAGTGCCATTGACTGCACCTAATACTCACACGCAACCCAAATATCTAACTAGCTAGAATTGCCGGCTTAGTAGGAAGGATTCCTTAGTAGTCAGGAAGAGCCAATAGGGTTCCACCACCGGAGATCAGATGGCTATTAGAGGGTTCTTCCAACATCACCTTTTGCAAGAAGGGCAGGGCCCCCTTCTAGTAGGAAGGTGTGCACGGGGGACTGAACAAGTCCATGGATGGTGGTAAAGCACTCACATGATGCTTCCCCTCATTTTTCAGCTGGCAAGCCGAGTCTTGGAAGATGCCAATCAGATGAGGACTTCTTAACCCTTACTCTTGTACTTTCCTTTGTACTGTATTGAAATGAAATTAGCTCATTCATGTTATGATAAAGGAATGTAATTTCATGATTATGGCTATAAATGAGATTGTTATTTCTTGTAATGTTGAATGTTATATATAAAAATTTCTCTTGTTGATGCAAAATTGTTTATTTGTTTATTTTGTTATGAAATGTGTTCTAATAGAATGAATATGGTGGAAGTGAATATGTATTATGTGGAGTACTATATTGAAAGCTTTTGAAGGGTGATGGGTTTGGAGATATAATGTTTGAGTTGAAAAACCCATAAGGATTCCCAGTGGAAATACCCAAAGTTAAAGTTGTACTATTGCTTGGTTGGATTGTTGTGGTAACAGTTGGATTTTCATATGTGGGAATATAGGCTATAGTTGTAGGGAGGGAAACTTGACTTCCTCCTTGGCTTTGAGTATGCCCCAAAGCTTGAGCACAACTAGCCATTATAGGTACATGATTGTTTATGATGTGGGATAGACTATGCACTACCTCTAATTCTTGATCATTATAAAATTTTTTACTCATGTTATCTATGATAGGGATCGTTGTGCCAATGAAATATTCCATGCTCACATAATCTTGAAGATTTTCTAAGGATTTTTCCAATTTTTTCAGTTTCTCTTCAAGGACATGAGCTACCATGGTTTCAACTTCAGTGATACTGGTTGATGGTAAGGTCATGAAAATTATAGCATTAGGTATGGAATGTAAAATGGGTTGAGTATTGGGAACACTTGGCATGAAAAGGTTAGAGAACTCAAGATCCACATCGGATGTACTAGCAGCGTGGGATGCCATGAGTCTCGAACTACGTCTCACTGAAGTATTGGCAATAGGACACTAGGTTGTGAAACTCATGTGCAAGTTTCATAACACCAAAAGTGTGCCCAAGATGAATACCAATATACTAAGTGAAGACATCAAACACCTAGAAATAGGAAGCAACAAGTAGGAATAAAAAATAATCACAACAAAGGTCTCAGAGAAATTTTGTGTAGCCAAGACAAGCAGGATAGGGTCACCCAATGGCGATTGGGTCTTGGTCAAGGGTTTTGAAAAATGAAATTTTGTCTGTGAATTAAATTGCATAAGGATCCCGATTCTACTTGTAGACAGTTGTAACAGTAAATAAATTTCTAGAATTTTCTTAATGTATTCCAATTTGACGCAAGATGCAATAATGCAATAATTTTGAAGATTTTTGAACAAATGTGAATGCAATTTTTTAGATCTAAAATATAATAATTGATTGAATGAAATATGCAAAGACTTGAAAATGATGATTTTGAATGCAAATTTTTATTTTAAACAATGCACTTTCTTTCACTAAATGAACTAGATACAAAATGCTTAATGTAGTTACTAATTCTAGAATAGAGATATTCAAGTATAGTGCAACTAAGCAGATAGAGATAGAACAGTGCGAACAAGTTTGCTGAGACAATTGTACAAGGACAGGGTCACCTAGGGGTGATTGGGTCTTTGTATAGGGTTTTGAAAATTCAAAGGCTGAATATTTGGATTGATGTTTAAGGTTACTATACCTATTGGTAAATAGGTTTGACAGTAACTATTTTTCTAGAATTTTTTAAAGAAATGCAAATGTAAATGTATGCTGATTTGAAATGAAAATATGATCTAAATGACTAAAACATACTATAATGCAACCTATGATGCAATATGAATGTAATATTTTTTGGATTTTTATGATTTTTATGATGTAATATGCAACCCTAAATGTGAAACATAATGAAACAAAACCTAGATGAGAAATGCAAAACACAATGATGCAAAACCTAGATCTAGGATCTGAAAGAATAACAAATTAGAAAGCTATGATGTAAGAAAGTCAGGTTCACCAAAATGAAACATAAAAATATGGTACACCCTAATGACCTAAGGTGTATTGTTCCATCATTTCTATACTTTCATTAAGATTCAAACCAACAATGTTCATAGATCTGCAAAATGGGTCTTCGAGATCTCTTCAATCCTTTCCAAACTTGCAACCTCCACGTTCATAAAGAGATAATATGTTTTTCCATATAGGGGCTTGCCTCAGTCAAACCCCGTGTAAGTGTTTCCACTTCCACAATGGCAATGTCAATGATAAAACCTTAATGGAAAGGAAGAAAATGATGAATGAACAAATACTGCTACTCACCACCCTTCAATGGTGGCCTTGAAGGATTGAAGACACACACATCACTTCAAGGATTTGGATCTTTCTTTATAGAATGATTGAATTCTTGAATGATTTGGAGATCTACAACAATGTTATTATTCACAAAACATGAACATGAAGACACATAGGATTTGACATGATGTTGGATCTTGAATTGTTGTAATGAACTCTGATAATGCTACTCTTGACTTGCTCAATAATGCTCTTGACAATAATTTTTTCTCTTGAATGTGTGTTGCTAGTTTTTAGATCTCAAATGATAAAATGACTAGGTATTTATAGGTGTTTATCTAACTTCCCAAAAATTAGATTCCAAAAGTTGACAGTTCACATTTGAATTTTGCATATTAAAATACCACCAAAAATTTGGGTCCTGAATAAAAAGGAGGACCCAGTTTCCCATGGGCAACTGGGTCCTAGCCCAAAATTCTAGGACACTCAAAGTCGGGGATAATTTTATGATTAAATGCATTTTTTAATAATTGTCATTCTTCAAAAAATGGTAAAAAATAGGCTTTGGAATGCATAATTTAGAAAAATAGAAGCTTAATTAAGTACAATAAATTAGGGGGAAAAACATAATGTGAAATTGTAAGTGTATACAGTTTTCTATGCAACATTCACATACAAATTAAAATGGGGTTAAAATATAATGGTAAAAATTGCACACCCATGTCCTTTTCTCTTATGTTTTGGGTTTGTTTTGAATATAGTGCCTTTTATGTAATATTGTCTTCAAGTGACATATTTTTGTGTGAACTTAGATTATGGCATATCGTATCTTGATCCCAATACCATTCAATCCTAGAGATTTCTCTCAATCTCTTAATATCCCATTCTCCTTCTTGGGCTAGATTGATTGGTATAAAATTGTTTTTTCATTTTCACAATCACAAATTTTAATCTTAAAATTGAAAATTTAATTCCAAATTAAATATTGTTGACTTCCTTCCACTAGCCATTGTGATTGTACCTAGTACACACTTGTGTTAATTTTTTTGCTATATTGTTGTATTTAAAGGTATTCCTTCATACATTTTAAAATTTTCAAGGAATAATAAAAAATGCTTGAACATATAGGGTATTCAAAAGAGCATTAACATTAAGAGAATTTTAACACCATTTTTGTAATTGCTCAAATTTGAGCAATTTGACAGGTGATCCTTAGGGTTTTGGTTGTTTTGGACTCAACGATGATGCTTGTTTCAATTCAAGATGAGCCAATTTTCCCCTCAAGGCCAAATCTCTCAAAATTTAAACAAGAAGTCATAAATCTATTGCTCTAATACCTTGTTAGAGTTGATAGTGAACCCCACAAATCTCAAAAACACAACTAAAACACCTATCACCAAGAGAGATCAAAACAATTGATTTTTTATGCAACCATGGGAGAATGATTGATACAAAAAAGGGATTATATGCACATTAAGTTAATTTGAATAGTAATGTAATAATTACAATGTACACATGAATTCTTATAAAAGAAAAAAGTAACCCTAGATGAAGATTTGATTAGATTGTGATAAGTGTCCTTATCTTAAATGCAATAAGATAACTTGACCTATAAATAACCCAATATAATAATTTAAAAATGAACTACTAAGTTTAGCTTAAGTGTGATAAAGTAAAAGGGGCCTAATAATTAATTAATGACTAATTGATCATTAGGTGATTACCTATTTACCCTAACACCCCCCTTAAGATCAACTTGGGATGAAGCTAAAAACTTGATGAAGAATGCAATATTGGATGCATGGATGGGTCTTGGATACAAGGCCTAATGAGGTACTCATGTACAAACAAATGAAATCTCTCATAACAAGAGAAAAGAAGAAAACCAAATGCAAAAAACTCCTCTCTAAAAGAGAAAATGAAATAACTGCACTAGTGAAAGAAGAATAGAAGGAGGAATCAATGTGAGCCCCAAAGGATTTCTTTTGTCACAAGTACAATTGTTATCCCCTAATAAGAGAGAGAATATGGAAATATGAATCCCCCACAAAGAAAGAGCTCTTGTACCAATAATGAATGCCTAAAGATAGACCACGATTTACTACCTACAAACAACATTTCTCCCCTTAGGAAGAAATAAATCCACTAGTGATTGGAGAAGTTGTTCCCAAAAATTGGAAGAATCAAGAATCCAAATACAAATGATGTGTGCCTCTAAAAACTACTCAAATGTCCACATATTGGAATGAGATAATGTCAATCCAAGATCCTATGAAAATTGATGTAGGAAAAGATGCAAAGGTGACGAAGATGATGAGAAAATAGCGACGATGTGGCTATCAAAAAAGAGGAGATGAATGTCCTCAATTAATCCTCCAAACTACAATAGAGGAATCTACAAACAAGGATGGCATGTCTACAAGATATGAATCCAAAGTTGCTATGTCTGGAAGAAGATTAATGTCCTACTACATCGAACAAATGGGGGCCAAGGATGTGGTGATGCCAAGATGATTAGGAACAACAAAATATGGAGATTGGATCTCAATCTAAAGAGTGGGAACATGAAGAAAAGTCTCTAAACCTCAAAACATGCAAGAACTAGGTTATACTGAAGATCCTCTAAAGTATCATCATAAAAGGGTATGCAATCTACATCTGTAAGAGGAATGAGACAATCTGCAACAAGATCCTCTGGGAATATATATATATATATATATATATGAGGATCTCCATGAATCTCCCAAATTTGAGTCTAAAGTGTGTGGGGTCAATCAATGTCTGATACAACACACATAGTGTCATGATCAACACTAGAAAAAACTACTCCTAAAACATGATCACTACTAATAACCCATGTTGAGCTACTCCCTAGTGTGTTTGATGTAGGTATGGGTCCATAAAGACAAGGTAAAAGATTAATACACCTGAGATGCGTTAGGATGTCACTTTTCCAAGATAATTATCCTTTTCTTGAATGACTATAAAAGGATGAAAAAACCCATGATACTTCCTCAAATGAAAAATCAAAGATTGATAACCTCAATACATGTAAAGTAGATCAAATGAAGTCATCTCATGTAAATAAATCCTTTCTAGATGCAAAAATTTCCAAGTAATCAAGAAGAATGTGAAATAAAATAAAATAAAATAAAATATACTGAGGAAGATTCTAGAAAAAGTTTATGAATGGATTTGAAGAGCCTTAAAAAATAGATTTTCAATGACACAAGAATCATAAAAAATCAAAGATATAGGTGAAAATTTATAAGATTGGAAGCAAAAATGATATAAATATACCAAAAAAAAATCTAATTATGAGACCTACACCATTGGAAAGTATGTGGAACCATCTTTATGATGATATCTCATTTTCACAATTTTGACATCATATGCCCAAGTTATGGAAAAAGAAAAAAACTGCTCCTTTAGGCCAAATGGGGGCTAGAAGGGGGTAAAGATCTAATCATAAAAATGATGTTAGTGTGACATCATGCTTAAATTAGTGAATATTTTTCAAATATTCCCTTTTTTAGAAAAAAAAAGTTGACATTTGATAAATTCATAGTTTGTCGAAATATTCTGCTTGGTACTCAAAATATTCTATTTGCTGGGATTTTGTTATGGTTGCTAGTATATTTTGTGGTGATAAAAATATTATGATTACTAATAAGGGGTGTTAGAAAGTGGTTGCCAAGAAAGAATCACCAATCAACTACTAGGAGGTGGCTATGAGAAGTTGCTTAATAGCCGCAAAAGATATTAAGTGGCAGCAGGTATAGTAAACACCATTGGGGAGGTGATGTTGACCTACTATAGGGAACAATAGGGTTGTCGTGCCTATGTGGTAGGGTACCTTTGTACCCTAAAACAATTTTTCCCTCTTTTTTTTGGAAAATAATAAAACTAAAAAAAATGTTTTTAAAAGAAAACCTGTAGCTGCCTATGTGTTACTGGGCCTATGTAGGTTGACAAGAAATTGTACAGAATTTTCCTCAAGATCTAAGCATACTCTATTTTATTTCTTTTTTTTGTAACTACTCAAATTTGAGTGATTTAACAAGAATTCTTTAGGTTTTTGGTCATTCTAGACTCAACGATGATGCCACTTTCACTCTAGGATGAGCTGATTTTTCCTCAAGGTTGGATCTCTCAAAATTTAGATAGGAAGTCATAGATCTAGTGCTTTAATACCATGTTGGAGTTGATAGTGAATTCCATAGCTCCCATAAATCTCTTGCAACCAAAACACCTATCACCAAGAGAGATAAAAAGATTTGATTTTTTATGCAACCATGAGAGAATGATTGATCTAGAAAAATAACTTTATGTGCATTTAATTAATCTAAATTATAATGGAATGATTACAATGTATAAATGAATACTTATAAAAGCAAAAAACAACCCTAGATGAGGATTTGATTAGATTGGGATAAGTGTCCTTATCCTATGCAATGAGACAACTTGATCTATAAATAACCTAATCTAATAATAAAAAACACTCTTAAGTTTAGCTTAAGTGTAATAAAGTAAAAGAGGCCTAATAATTAATTAATCACTAATTAATCATTAGGTGATTACCTATTTACTCCAACACTATCTATTATCTTTAAGAAAATATCATTATCTTGGCTACCATACTATCATTGTGCTATCATATTGTGACCATAGTCATAGTACAAACTAAATAAACTAGATCCAAATGAACTTAAAGCCTATTTAATACCCTAAGCCATGATCCCAATGAGATGTTTGAAAACTTCAAGAAACTAAGAAACCATTAAACTAACATGAAGTAAACACGAAAGCTTGAAGGAAACTTATTCTAAGACTTCAATTCTTCTCCCATTGGCGGAGTGGTGTCGCATTGATGTGGAATGGTGACCATTTCCCAATCCCTTGGATAATATGACCCATTCCAATAGATTTTATTGATAAAAACCAATGAAACTAATGAAAAATGAAAAAAACATGGATGAAAAACTAGTTTAACATGATGAAAATGAGTGCTAAATGCTAAAATTCTTGATGGAGATTGATACAAGCTATGCTAAATGGAAATGAAGTTCAAAGATACAAGCCATGGATGAAAATTATGCTAAAAATGGATGTAAGCTAAACTAAGATGAAAGCCATTAATGGATGCTTAAGATAATAAGGATGAAGATTAAGCTAAAATACTAACAAATGCTAAATGTGGATTCAAGTAAGTATGAATTTCAACAAAATAACTTTGCTATCAAAATATGGATCCATTTCTCTCCAAATAGTCATGTATTTATAAGAGAACAAATGAAGAATCAAGGGCTTAGATCAATTTGATCAATCAATGGTCAATATTGAATGAAGGGTGAAACATGGATCAAATATTCTCATCAATGGATGAGAATCAAAGATCACATGGATCAAAGAAAGCATCAATGGATGAGAATGATTCAAACAGACACACTTTATAACAACTTTGAAAGTTTGTTACAAAGTTTGTTAGGAAAGAACATTCCATTTTTTGGAGCTAAATAGGAGAATATTCCTTTGGAATATTCCCTATGCAAGTGGATGGGTGAAGAAAATTAGCAATTAGTAATTAAAACTAAGTTTTAATTGTGCAAGATGAGGAATAATAAGATATCCATTAAATAATTAACTTATTTAATGAAAAGGGATCCAAATTGACATTTAATTAAATAATTAAGATTATTTAATGAAATGAGAGGACATAAGGTGTTAAAATTAAATAATTTGATTTATTTAATTTAAACAGGATGAAAGGTGAAGATGAAAGGGGGTGAATTAACCTAATTAAATCAATTAGATTAACAAATGAAAATGATGCATTTAATTGAATAATTAGGCTTATTTAATCAAACATGCAAAAAGAGGATGAAATTAGGATGAAACAATGTTAGTGATTGAATTCAAGTGTGTAGTATCATTCAAGAATTTTTTAAGTGTCTACATTTTTCCCCTCTTTGAAGCGAGGTACCTTTTAAATTCATTCGAAGACTGGCACTTTTCAGACTAATGCTATTGCTCAGATCAATTTTTTTCTTCTAAATTCCTAATTTTTGGATGCCCCACTATTGCCCAGTGGAAGGAATTAAGCTGATACCCTTCCCCCTTGAGAGATCGAGTGAAAATTTGGAATTTTGGGTTGATCTCTCAAAAAAGATGAAACATTGATTTAGGGGTCCCAAATGGCTCTGAGACGTGAAAAAAACTCAAAAATGCAAAAAATGGCTCAAAATAAGCTTCATGGTGTGAAAAATGGATAAACAGGCTAAAATCCCTAGCTTTTCCCTCAAATTAGGGCAGAAAACCCTAATTTTTAGGCATAAATAGGTGCCAAAGGGTCAATTTCAATTCATTTGCACTCTTGACTTCTAGCAAATTGCTGCTCCTAGGATCTAACACCTTGGCGAGATGGCACAATGTGTGCTTCCTACACACCTTTATGACCAAGTTCAAGAGTTTTAGCACCAAGAAAACGTAGGACCTCGGGTATGTGACTCAAAACTTTTCTCAATTTATGCATTTTGGTGCATTTATTAGGGTTTGAAATTAGGTCATTTAGGGCATCGTATTGCAATGCATCAGGAACTGGCCAGCGTTGCTATTGATTTTATAGCAACACACTTAGTTTCTAGCGACACGTTAGGCAATTTTCATTTGGCAACACACTTAAGCTTAGGTGACACATGTTGCAAATAGCAACGCGTTGAGGGTTTTTAGTTTAGCGATGTAACACCCCTCCTTTTTGTGCTCTTTTAATCAGGCAATGTTTTCCTATGTTATGCTTCGATCATGTTAACATGTGAATTAATGATGCTTTATGCTTTGATTATGTTAATAATGTTAGCTTTGTCAGTTAGTGATACTGTATGGGTGAAGGGGACGGGATCACATCACTCGCATGCGAGCGCCCTGTAATTTTGAGATTTCCTCTTCACGGTGTGATTGATCATATTATGTATATATGCACGTTCGACATGCTCTTTGTTGCAAGTTGGCAGGTACATGACATCGACTCCACCTGGTTTCCAGGTCTAAGCGTGTCCATTGACCAACGGAAATTAATTGGGAGATAATAGCTAGGTTTTCCGAACCAGGTCGTCACCCTAGTCATAGCATGTTGTTGGTTTGTCGTTGGGGTCAGTTGTTTTATCTTGGTCAGTTCCCCTTGAGTGTTTATTTAATTTCAAGTTAAAGTTTATTTAATGACTTGCGTAGTCTAATTAATGATTAAATGTGTTAGTTGCAAGCTAAAAGTGATTAAATAGCTTTTGAAAATTATAAATGTTGAATGTTTTGTCTTATGGAGATGTTGAAAAATTAGTGTTTAATTAATTAAATTAATTGAATTAATAAAATAATTTAATTTTGAATTAGATTTATTTTATTGATAATTTGAATTAATTGTGTGAATTAATTTAATTATCCCTATGAATTAAAAATGTAAAAGATTTAATTCTTTTGTTGAAAGTAAAGTGCTAAAATATTTTGAATTCAAATTGGAGATAGAAAATGGTTTAAAGTTATTAAAAAAATTCAAATATTTTCTTATGCAAGACTTTGGGGTAAAAAGGATATTTTCTGAATTAGTTGACTTTTTTGGTAAAAGATATTTGTGTTTGAAATTGAAATTGGAATTTGAATTAAATGTTGATTTGAATTTGAGTTCACTTTAATTTGATATTGAGTTAGAATTTGAATTTGAATTTGAAGTTGAATTTGAATTTGAATTTGGGAAGTTGGAAAAAAGGTATATTTTTAGTTAGGGTTTTTCTTTCATTTGCTCCATGGATTCTTGGTTTTGGAAAAAATTTTGGGTGGAGAAGCTTGGAGGAGGCTAAGATGGTGGAGTTGAAGGAGTGCTTGGAAATCCCCATGGTGGAAGCTTGCAAATTGTGGAGAAAACATAAGGTTCTATCTTTTCTTCCATCTCTTTTGCTCATTTGAATGATTGAAAATATAGTGATAGATTCATTGGAAACTCATGGAAAAGCTCTTAAATTTGGTAAATGGTAGATAGTTTTGGATTTGAAACCAAACATGAAGTTTAAACCAAGTTTTGGAAAGGAAACCCAAGAAAACTCAATGTTAAAATTAGATTTTAAAAACCCATTTGTTGTTTTGAAATAAGTGCTATTTCCTTGTATTGGGTTTGGTTTATTTTTGCAATTTGAGTATGAAATCAGGTTTTGGGTATATATTTTGGTGAATATAACCTTTTATTTTAAAATTGGGTGATACCCACAAATATATATATATTCATATATTTGTTATTTTTAAGAAATTTTAAATTTCTGGTAAAAATCTTTTAAAATTTATTGATTTTCGGGTCTGGTAAAACACAGTGTTAAAATTATTATTAAATTTGTTTTTTTGGTGAGGTGGGAGGTCAAACCCCACCCCACTGCTGCCGCCACTGCGGCTGCCGCCGCCGCGGCAGGGAGGCGGCGCTGTGTGCGAAGCACAAAGCCACCGCCGCCCCGTGGGGAGGCGGGCACTGTGTGCCCTGCACACAGGCTCTGCCGCCCAGCCGAGGGGCGGGGCTCTGTGCGTGGAGCGCACAGGCTCTGCCGCCCATGGTGGCGAGGGCACTGTGTGCCAGGGCTTCGGCCCTTGTGGGTTATAAAAATAAAATAAAATTTAGTTTTTTATTATTTTTTTTTGTTAAACTTTGGTTAATTATAATTAACCTAGCTTTTATATTTATATATTATTTATAATATATTTTGTATATTAAATATATAATTTTCAATATTGTATATTATATGAAATATAATATATTTAATATATATTAGATTAAAGGATTTTTAGTATAAGTTTAAAATGTATTTTATGTTAATCATGAGGATTTAAAAGCAGGAGTTAATTGGAAAATAGAAATATTATTTTATTTGGTATCTTTTATTTGATGGGAGTTTAGAATTAAAGTGATATAATTTATTTAATTGCATATAAAATATCATCTTATTTGATATATTTAGATGATGTTAAATATTAAACTAGAAATTGTAAACCAACATGTGTTTTTTTATGATTGTGGAAATTGATACTTTAGTATATTGTCGTAAAATTCAATGAAGTGACTTTAATCTATTTTTCAAATGGATATTAAAGGCATATCTTGTTTATTTATTTTTTTGATGTCTAATTATATAATATGATTATGGAACTGAAAGTGAAGGACGAACTTAATAATTAACCTAAATGATTATTAATCAAGTGATCTATCTATGGTATGTGATCCTGAAACTTAGAGAGAACGATTGATTTAAATCTTAACCAGATAATTGCATTATTAACATGCTTTATGGTTACAAAATTTAGAGTAAATGATATGTTCTTTATATATTCCAATGTCGTGAATAAAAAGGGGATCAATTGACTAGATCAATGCAAGTCATGAAATCTGTGTTTGAATGGATTTAAGAAATCCGAACATTAGCTTACCTATGTGTCTGAAATGTTTTCAATGTTATTGTTCGCCTTCGATGTTGAGGAAGGAGAGTGAATGTTTTGCGAATCCTCCTGATATGGGTTCATTTATTGGTATGGGTGTTTATACATGAGTTTTTATGATTGTTGACTTTAAGTCATTTCTTGTTGATCATGTAAGTCTTCTAGCAGTGTCTTCTTGAGATGATGCTATGTCTCTTATGTTTTGTTTTGGCTATCTTGGATTTTGTGTGAGTTAAGCTCAAGTGGTTACCTGGTTCTTTGAATGGGTTGTGTGACCTTGTGATTCATGGTTGAGTCGAGTCATCAATTGGCATATGGGTTTCATTATGTTAGCCAACCTTGTGTTAGCCTTGGGTAGTGCACGCTTTGGTTTCAGTTTTGGACATCCGTAGTGATGTGTTACCTGTTGAGGTGTTTGATTATTTGTGGTAAGTGTTAGTGCATTGTCTATCCTTGGCATGTGGTTGAGTTTCATGTTGTTGATAGGGGAGTGGCTTTCAAACGAGCGCTGGGCCCAAAGTGGTCCCAGGATAACTCGTTTGAGAGTTAGTTAATTAAGTGAAAATTAAAATAACTTACTAGGGAGAGAGTAGCTTTGAACATTAATAAGATAATTTAGCCTCACTCATTGGCTCAAGGGCTTGTACGAGACTTGAGATGAGTCAGGAAGGCATGGAATGGCAAGATCGTTATCTTGTCTTCTCAAAAGATAATCGATTCCGCTCTGGTGGGCATATGCCGCCGGGTTCGTGAGAGGTTACCAGGATATCCCTAGAGGGGAGCCGAGACCTAGGAAGAACACCATTGGATAACCAATGCAGCCTTTGCGATGACACTCCTCCTATGACAGCAGTCGGTATGGTGTTGTACCGTTGGTTTATTTTGTACAGTTATGGTACTCGATTTTGTACTCTGGAAGCATTGTAACCATTGTGTTAAGTAATGTGGGTTTAGTTCTTGTTTCACTTCAGTGTGCTAGCTTGTGTCTAGAGGTAGATGGTCTTGTCTAGGAAGTCCTTGTTACTATCTCCTAGCACGGAGGGAGTGGGGCCTTTGGGTTCCACGTGGTCGGGTGGTGTGCATCCTTTTCCGTTGGTTCTTCTTCATGTTCGTGTGTTCGTGATTTCCAGCTGGAGAGCTCGTGGGAATCAGTTTCTTCTCTTGCCTTGTTCTTTTAGTTCTTATTGTATTTTATTACCCCTCATTTGTTTCGAGGTGGAATTTGTAATTTGTAATCATTTGGTTGGACTTACCTCATTTGGGGAATGAGTGATGTAACCTTGTTGTTTAAATGTTAATTGGATTCTTGAGGTATTTATTATCCTTGTTGTAATTTATCTTGAATGGAATGTATGTTGTTTCATTTCCTTAAGTGCTTAATGTTTCAGTTTATGTTAATGTTATTTGATGTTGGGTTTTTAAGTAATCTTTGTCTCGTGGCCTTAGAGGTTGTTGGCAATATGTATTCACCTTGCATGTTATTTGTACTTAAACAAAAAAAAATTGGTACGTTTAAGTAGTGGATTGCAACTTCCTCTAGGGTTGCGTGGCGGGGTATTACAAGCGATGCCATTGAGAAATGGAAATGCACTTTTTAAACAACGATGCGGGGTGATCCCACAATATTGGTTTACAATTTTTGGCCAAACTGAACACTGAAATAATTTTTTTTAAGTAAATCTCCACTTTCGGTCACCTATAGTGGTTAAACCGTGAGGAATTTGAAGATGATGCAAACTAGTGATTTGTGAAATTTTGTTTGTAGATTCTAAATATATTTTTTTCAAAATTTTTGGAATCAGATTGCACTTCTTTTTCCATCTCCTTCGAAAACTAGTTTTTTTCAGTAAACACCATTTTCAAGAAGTGACGCTCACTGTATACAACATTTTTTCCATGAAGGATAAAATTATAATTTTTTCGAATTTAGATTTCTAATTACTATATCTAGTGCTTCCAATTGGTCTCATAGTGTTTTATTGAATATTTTTTCCTTAATCAAGTTTCAAAGTCAAACCAATTATAATTCAGACATATGCAGACCACATACAACGCAAATTTTTTTGTATGTATCGAAATTCTTTTTTTTGGTTGGATCAAGGACTTCAATATCTGGTGCACTCATATTTTTCAATTTTTTTTGATAATCTACTATTTTTCCACATGTGCAGAACAAAGAGCTTGATTTTTGATGAAAAACCTATGTTTAATAAAACTAAAAAAACAAATACATAATTATATTCATTGGATAGCTTGTTCCGAGGACTACCATCATCCAGTTGGGTTTGTGAAGTCTCTTGCACTTTCATCCTCAACCCGAGCTTCAAAGGGAAAAATTCTAGAGTTTTTTGGTGCCAGAGGTTGAGAAGGTGAGAAAAGGTGGGTTCACTTGAACCAGGGTGGTTCGAGCGAACCCCCTTTCCACAAAGGTTTTCTCTTACACAATGTTCTGGGAATGGTGGTAACCTGCATTTAATGGGTTCTCTTGAACCAGGGTTCTAGCGAACCCCCTTTGGGTTGGCTTGAACCAAAAGTTCATTCGAACCCCCAAAAACCAATTTTTTCTACATGGGGTCATTTTTTGCAACTTTTCCTTCCTCACTGGAATTGTAAACCACTTTTGTGGGTTTACCCTATGCCTACCAATTTTAGTATAGTGACGCACATTGTAAAATGACACACCATCTAAAGAATATAGTGACACACCCTATAAATAGTGACACTATTGATGTTCTAGGATTCAAACAATTAGATTTTAACTAGTTTCCAGATTTTTAGGCAAATTGACATTGTGGGCATGATGCATGCAGAAGGATATTCAGCCCCTCATGTCCCGGGAGCATCGATTTGAACTTTTGTTAGTAGTGCATGAATTCGATGTGCAATAGTAGTACCTTGGAGCCCTAGGGTTAGGGTTCATTATGTACATGCCTGAGATATGCACCCATTTAGTGATGATCATGACATTGATTTAGTGGTGGAATAACGAGACATCATTGTTCCATATCCCCACCGGTGAGGCCGCGGTTACACTTGAGGATGTGTGGTAGATCCTCTGACTACCTATTCACAGAGCTCTGCAGGTCATCTATGAAACAAGCGCTGGGAGGGATGCATGCTGCGAGATATTGCGGTCAGATGAGATTATTTTAGTGACCTCACAAATTGACTTGGATCTGTACTATAAATGGGTTCCCATTTTCAAATTGGTCATGGCTTCCCTGATTTCTAGCGTGATTGCCCCAGACTGATGGAGAAAAGGCTTCAGTCTAGGTTGGGGTCTAGTTATGTTGGCCTCATTGTATCATGATATGCATCAGGTAGTATACTTCTTGGGGAGAGGCATTGGTCCTGTATCGTGCTTCTGCACATTTGGGCCTACGAGAATATTATAGTGTTGAGACCCATTGTGGTTTTAGCAGACATAGATCAGGATGAGCCCATTGTCTGGGTATGTGTAGGATCGTGATGGGCCAAAAAGTGGCAATATGATGGGTATTTTTAGGGTATGTGGTTGACAACTTTTTTTTACCCAAAATTAATGAAACGAAAAGGGTTTTTAAAGGAGATTCTCAAATTTTCTACCAATATAAATTATGATTTACTTTGAATTTAATAAATAATTATTATTCATTTCTATTTGAATTACTACTAAAGTCGATTGATAGGCTTGATTGAAAACATCTATAGCTTTCAAAAAGTATCACATTTTTGAATCCTAAAACATGCATCACATCTTATGCTTAGTGATAATATAGGATTAAAAAATAAATGAATTTCATGAATTTTGACCAAGTTAAGGTGGTTAGACATACAAGTTTTTATATTTTTAAAAATTTGTAATAAAAAAATCATAATTAATTATTTACTTGGAAAAATTACAAAAAAATATGCATCACATCGGACATGAGTCCTCTACTAATATCTAAAATCTTATAAAAAATATTATCATTTATTGTGGTTAGGTGGTCCGACAAACACCTACTTATTTTTTCCCTAAATTTAAGTACTCTGATTGAAATTTCAAATTTTCACCAAATAGATTTTGTTTTAAAAAAATAAACCTAGTAGTTTAGAAACTACATTCAATTTTCTACATATTCTATTCTTACATATTTTTGAAATAATATAGATAACTTATTCAAATTTTTATGTCAAGTTGCCTAACTTTTATTTTTCTAAATTTTTTGCCACTTAAGGGCCTGTTTTTTCCATGATGATCTTGCACATACCCATCTTCTGATATTGAGTGGCGATGACATTACAACATACTAGGCCTACAGGGATCCCCCACTGGAGGAGGGTCATAGATGACATGACCATTTTTTAGATGGAGGCCATGGATATAGGTTCCAACATGGTATGAAAATCAGAAGCAAATTTTCTTTGCCAAGAAGACCTAATATCTCTAGGGTCATGAGCACACTATGATTGAGTACTATCTACTTGACCACGTGGCTCGATAGTTTGGTGAGATTCAGGATGGATCAACTGATGATTGCACAACAGTGTTTGAACGATCATAGAGGGAGGTAGAATGGGGGCCTCAAATTATATTGTAGGTGGCAATAGATGACTTCTGATAGATGGTTACTCGTCCATGGGAATATGATCAGGGGCCATTGGTTGCAGGGACCACCCTAGCTTATGATGCATGGTGGACACCTACACGATTGATAGACCCAGCGGGGGGATACCCCTGTGGTAGATGTAGGGGTCGGGGGAAAGGTGTGGGAAAAGGGGGACAAAAACCATATCAACAATCCAATCAGTAAAGAGTACAAGATCAGGGTCACAGAGAGAAGGTTGGACAAGATCAAGGGCATCAAGACTAGGGGCACCAAGCCCACTAGCAACGAGATCAACCACAACAACCACTGAGGCCAGAACCTAGGGATGGGAATATTTTGTCTCTTATCATAGAGAGTGAACAGTTCAATAGCAACTATAGGCCATGATAATAGAGAGGGATTGTGAGGTATAGTTGTGATAACATTTGGACCTATAGGTTGCCTAGGAGACCGAGGATGACAACAACAAGAGATTGTGACCGTTGTAGCTTAGGGACAGGTGGCAGCTACTTGGATGTATAGAGATGCCATTTTAGAGGTAATCTATTATAGGATCTTATATCACCAGGATGTTTCTTGAGAAATGCAATAGCTAGATTACTCATAGAGGAGTGGGGCAGTGTCAAGAACGTCAGATGGTCCTCCATCAGTGAGAAAACTGGGAGATCCTAGCAACAAGAAGGACCAGTCACATCATGGGGACTGAGGCAATAGGGGATAGCCTCCTTATAGACACTTGTTTGATTTATAGCTTGATTTATACATGTATACACATTCATTGGCTCATTTTTGCTAGCCTCCTGTATATGTAATTTTGATGATAGTTACACTTTAACTATGATATTGTATCATGAAATTCATTTTTGATATATATATATATATGAGATGGTTCAATTTGATTCATGATGTGATGCATTTATGATATGTGATGTGATGTATTTATTACATGTGTTATGATCATGCATGGATGAAAATGTTGATGTTATGGATGCATTTCTTTATTTGTGCCATGTGATATGAGATGATCTATGATGTGATGCTTATGGGATATGCGATATATGATGTGGATGTAATTCCATGGATGTTTCCTTTTGTTTTTCAGTATCTTTTTATGACATGCTATGAGATGGATATACTTTCTTTTTTGTGTTTTCCATATGATGATGTCATTCTTTATGATATGTAGATGTTATGGTATGATTATGTAGGATGTATGTATGCTAATAGTTTGTGGATGCAGGGAAGATGTATTTATGATTTTTATTGACTGTCATGATACCTTGTTAGCGTGGAAAGAAGATAGAAGAATAAGACAAATGGATTGACCATTGATTTTGAGATTGATTCAAAAGTCCAACAAGTCCACGATTCATCAAGACTTTATTAGATTATGGTGATGAGATTGACGATTTGCTCATATATGGGATAGGGAATCTCCGTCATTCCTTATTTTTGATATAACACATAGACACAATGCATCATGGTATTGATAACTAGGATGGCATTGTATCTAGTGCAATGGACTTTGACTCTACAAACAAATAGGATATATCTTGTTCACATTTTGACATATGAAAACCTCATTGGAATGTAGTTTAGCATTTCAAAATATCTTGGACCAAAGCATATGCAATAGTCAACAATCCATTCCAAATGACCTCTCTACACACAACTAAGCAAGTATGTGCCAATATTGTTTTACAAGAATACCCCACAAGCACAATAAATGAAAGATAATGATCGATGCTCCATTCTCTCTAAATCATTTTGATAAACATCATTGAGAGGTACTTGGAATGGGTCATTAAGATAAATCATAAGAAAGGTAAAAAAAAAATAGTTAGTGTTATTTATATCTCTTGCCAGCACAACATAGCTGAGGTGATTTATGATGTCGATGCCTAGTGTAGGAAGGATGCATCCTAAGAAATGTTTATCAGATGTTTTGACTAAGACTAAGTGTGTGATAGGTCATTGATACAAATGCTACTGACTCGTTTGCCTATGATCTAGACTTTTAGATTTTGAATTTCAGGTTCTCACTTTATGACTTGTGACACTTGTTTTTCTACTTGTTTGACCAAATTTTGAAGATGATGATTGCATTATTATGGATGAAGGTTTTTATTGCGGGAGAAATTGAAATGAGATAGATGGTTTTGAGATTTTCTGAAATATTTCAATGTTTTTGGTATTTTGAAAATGTTTTGAGGTTGTTTTTGGTCTTTTCTGAATGTTTTGGTTTTTGATTATTTGAGGCTGTTTATCGGTTTTTGATTGTTTTTCCAATGTTTTTGGTTTTCAATTTTAAAATATTTTTGGGTTTTCTAAGTTTTCAAATGTTTTTGTGTTTTCTAAGATTTTGACCAAGAACCTAGGTAAAAGAATATCCTAGGGCCCCCGGGGGCTTATCAAAGATAAGCCTTGCCTACATTATACACGTAGAGACCATGTAGTTCAATTGAATTTGACCAGTTTATTGATGAGACATGTGATGGAACCCCTAAAAATAATGCTTTGTTTTCCATCTCAAAATCTTGTAGAATTTGGTTATTTCCTTACCTTTAGGCTTAGGGTTTTGTTCACTATCCATGCTTTAGGGTTTGTGTTATTAAAACCCTTCCCAAGTTACCCTTGAGTTTGAAGTTTATGGAAATCATTATATTTCATCGTTGACCTTTTGTCATAGGTTCCCGATCTATTAAGTTGTGATTTATGTCATCGAGTTTGCTCTATTACCGACCCCTAAATCCTAACAATCCTGACTATTGCTTGTCACAGTAAATTTTTTTCCTTATATTGATCGAGGTTGATGTTCTTCAAAATATTTTTTTGGGTTTGGGCTCGAATATTATCCATGGTCGCCTAAGGTTTTAACCTTAATTATTATGTACTTGTCTACCATAAGCCTAGTAGTGGCACTCTTTTATGAACTAATTTTTGGCATGTGCAGATTTATGGTTTTATGATGAATGTTCGATCACTACAAGTGGATCATAGCCATTCCCCTTACCCCCGCTCTGTTTTATTTTTCATTTAAAAATTCCAATGGGTTGGCAAGTGAACACCATGTTCCCTCTTCATTGGCGGGCCCAAAAATTTTGAAAGGACGATGGGTGATGAATTGGTGTGATCAATGAAGGCTGTTTAACGATGTGGCTTTATTAGGCCCACTCCCCGTTACCTTGTTTGATTTTATTTTCTCTTAAAATAATGTCACACCTAGTAGGCTATGGACATCTGTCCCTTCATGGAGGGGCCTAATTAGTTTCAAATACAACAAATATTTTATCAAGAAAGGATCGACGGTTGATAGTGGATGATGTGGGTCAATCTTGACCACTCCTTGCCATCTCGTGCGGGACCCACTCATGCCTTTTGTTTCTCAGTGGGGAAGTAGGCGACCACCATGTGGAGTAATCTAACGAGCCGAAGGGACATTAGTAAAGGAAAAATATTAATAAAATTTTGTAAGAAAGTAGGAAGGCTAGATGGTGCAAAATAAGAATCTATTTCTTCTGCACGTGTTTGAGATATGATGGGTATTTTTGATCTCAACTGTCATTTTTGTCATAAATTTGTACAAGTAGACAGGTGGTTTGTGTTAGGGGCAAGTATGGGTTAGTGGATTGAAATAAAATCCTAACCGTTCCCTATTGTGCTATTGATTAAAGGTACAAGTGGGTTAATTCTCATGGGTGAGCATGAGATATTGACACAACAAGCTTTCTTTAATGCTAAATGGATGATTAAGTGTGCAGACAGAGTGGATGCATATCCACATGGGCTTTTCTGATTAGAAAAAGGAAATAGGTGCATGTAGTTGGCTTCCTCATAATTAATTACCTTGATTTTAATTATTTTTCGATCCATCTCGACATATGATCAATGACTAAGATTCAAAATCAAGCGGTTGATTATCACCTCGCTCGCACAAGACTTTCTCAAGCATTAATGGTTGTCATGCTCAAATTGCTTGACGTAATGAGAGTTGGAAGCCATATTTTTCTTCACAATTGCAATTAGATGAAGATGGCATTAATAAATATTGTGTGAAGTTGCAGAGTCATTGAGGATAGTTTATATTGAGTAAGTCAATATAAGTATTTTCATGTGTTGATTGCGTATCAGTTGGATTGTCTTGGGAAATTATTGTGGGCTCTGTAAGTTTTAGTTACCTGGGGTTTGCAGTGGTTGATTATTTGAAGAATTCACATCGGTTAATAGGTTTTATACATAGTTGTGAAGTGTCTTTGTCCTGCAAATTTAAAAAGTTTCTCTGCACTTGGGAATTCATAAACTATTGCCATGTTCTTCTGTAAGAATGGGTAAGCCAGGTGAGTTTATCCAACCAGTTAGAAGTTCTAGGAGACTTAGCAGGCTTGAGTCCCTAGATGATGCACTTGAAACCGAACATGGCATGTCAGGAGCTCATAAAATTCCAAAAGGTAGGAGAAGTGCTCGTAATAAAACTAAGAAGGGTGGTGTCAGGAGCAATTACCACCTGAGGAATAGAGTTGTTGGTCATGACCGGGGAGAGTCTGGTGGGAAATTGGCTAAGTCTTGTGGGAAGAAGAATAAGTACCACAAGGCTTATAATTTTTATATGGGAAGGCACAACTCTCCCATGGAGGATTCAGCTGGTCCTTTGAGCGATGAAGGAGATACTGACCCAGAGTACATCAGTTACCTTCTTACTCTGGTGGCACAAGAAGATTCTAATGATGGAGGGGTAGTGGCTTCTCCAGTTTTAGCAAGAACAAAGAGCGGGCATGCTTACTCTGATTATGAAGAATTAGAGTAGCTCCTCGGTTTTGTTTTTCTTTTTGATGCAACCTCCACCACAATGGCGGGTCCATATCTTTTAGTGAGCATATAACTTTGTCTTTGATGTTGACTGGTCGCGCCCACAAAAGGATATGATAATCATAGTAAAACCTTTCTTGGGAATTGGACATTCCAGCAGGTGACTAATATCTCTCTATGGATGTTCATTTACTTGTCAAACCAGGGGACGTATACTTTAAATGGCGCGGCAAAATATATGCACTAAGAACTAGTTTCAGTCAAAAATTAGCGAAAATAAATACTGAAAAGGAATTCTATCTACGCTACAGGAAGGTAATGTAAAGTTCTTTAACTCAACTATGATTTGATTAAAACAGAAACTATAACAACTACAACTGAAACACAAACTATAAACTAGCCTTATGCTGCAGGAACAGGTACAGGGATGGATTTTCTATGCTGCAGGAGCAATATAAGACTGAGTTTGTATGAAAACTTCAAAGATGAAAGCTAACTGAAAATCAATAGAAAAGAACAACTAACTAACTACAGATACTTACTAAGTGGGCCCCCTTAGCAAGCATCTACTGATTACGCAGGTGCTGAACTCAGAACTTCATCAAACTTTATTCATGAAAACAAAATGGTATACATTGCTTTGTTGATATAAACTAACAACAAATTCTATCTCTTGTTAAACAGACTCTGCTTTTCATTATCATACTGACTCTTACATGATATTTGCTATATCTCTCTATCACTATGCTTCTATCTTACTCTAACTGTCATCTCTCCCTCACTCGCGCAGGAGGAGTACTTTATTTAAAATCAAGAGAGTAACTAACCCTATCAAAGAAAGACATGGAAATAAAGTGTATCTCAAAATCAAGGAACAAACTTCATAAATGAATTTATCCGTTCAACCCAATTCAGAGAGAATCTAACGCTCCACCCTTTCCAAATTGACTGTCATTAAAAATCTTTCCCAACGGTTTCGGTCAAAGAGTCTTCATCGGAGCTTCCTCGAAGTCGTGCAGGAAATGGACTTTACTGCAAGGCCGAGATCGGCTGCGCTTGACTCGATCATTCTTCAACCTGCGATACAAAAGGTAACAGATGTGAAAGAAAAGGCATATGGCACATACACAATATCCATTCATTAATCACATATTTAAATCTATTTTATCATTCAAAAACTGTATGCGATATACCAGTCATTTAGGGAGTCAATGGGGTAATAAATGTAGTCAAGTCAACACAATAAGCTGTAGGAATATGCAAATATTTTGCTACAGGATATCCCCATAAAAGGTTTCAAAAGAGTTTCAAACAACCACGAATAACAAAAGTAAAGGCATTAAAAGTTTATCATAATATCCAAACTATGGGCATATTTTGGGCTCATCCCTGCCCCTACTTAGCCTAATGCTGGTCCTCCAGCATTAACTTTTCTAGTGGTTTCTCTGAAATCAGTGGTTGCTGCATGACTCTAAAATGGATTTCCAAACCTGTAATAAAATCCTCTGAAATCCCGACACCTTTCATACCTACGGTCCTCTAAATCATCATTAAGATTTGTAGCCTGGTGAGGATAAATGGGCCACATTAGCACAGGAGGTTTGAATGTCAATGGAAACCATAGTTCAAACCTCTTTTGAAGTCCCAATTGTATATATCTGCTGTGAAATTTAGGGGACTGTGTGGTTCTGATTTTCTTAGCCCAATAGTTAATTTTTCCCACCTTTTCTCACTTCTGGTGTATGCCAGTCTCCAAAATGAATATGGCTGTGCCTGAAATTCATCATATACCTATTTCCTGATATCAAATATCTTCTCTCTGGCTGTAATATTATTAATGCCATATGTCAGAGCAAAGCAGTCTTTCAACATTGCATGGGGGTTTGAACTTTGAAAGAGTAATGGAATAGGCTCACTCCTTTCAGCTTCCTCATATATTTCCCATTGCCTGCCATAATTCGCTTCATTTGAAGCCCATGACATAAATGATCTCAAATGGATATCACCAATATACAGAAGAGGGTTCCATTTTGTTTCAAATGGAATTAAAAAGTCATGTAAATAGAATTCACACAGAGAATTTCTTAACCAATTAGGGGCTGCCTGGTATGCCTCGTAAAATTCTTTAGCAGTGTGAAGTATAGGATCTTGATTTCTGGAAATTCTCATTAGTTGGAACTATAAGAACTGTTCCTTAAGGCACATAGCATAAACTCTGGGTGGTGGTCTGCATTCCATAATCTGACCAGTTACTTTTAACATTTCATCCATTTTTGTTTTCAACTCAACAATTTCCTGTTTTTAACTTTCAATTTCCTTTTTTAGTTTCTTCCTTTCTACCTCCCATAGACTTTGTTGCATGTCAATCTGGGCTATGTGCTGGAAAGTCAGGGTCTGCAATGTAATTGTTTCCCAGTTAGCTTTGACATATTTCAGAAACTCAATTAAAAACGTCTTCTTATACACAACAACGGCTTTACAAGTTGCAGGGTGAAATATAGCTTCACTAGGCACATTCAATTATTCAGTCAGTTTCTGCTATTGCTGCAAGATGAATTCTTGTTGCTGCAGTGGAGAAGATTGTGCTTCCTCCGAAAACTGCATAGCAGCGGTAGGCAAGTCATCAAGATTTAGTAACCCTTGCTCATTATGCCCTGTTTATTTTGTCTCAACTTGTTCCTTTTCATGAATGAATGAACTCTGTGCAGTATTTTCGGACACATTCTGAGAAACATAAAATTTAGACTCTACAGACCCTTCTTAAATAACAATAACCTCTGATTGAGGTGAAGCAGGGGAGGTCTTACATTGTTTCCTTGTGGAAACTCTTCTTGGCACTGATGTGGCTGCAGGAGGTGTTCTGGTAGCCTTCCTCTTTCTAGTCTACTTAGAGGGTTCTGCCCTACCAGAGGATGACAGTGAACTGGTGTCAGCAATAGGTGTTGCTATAGGAGAAACGGCTGCAGGGGAAGGTGCTGCAGGAGAAGAGCATTGCCTTTTTCGAGAACAAGGGTCAGACTCTAGGGTTTGTTCTACTCTAGATGACTCACTTGCCTTTTTTTTTCCCTTCTCTCTCCTAGTGGTAGACCTAGTTTGTATCCTAGTAGAGGATTCAGGTGTGAGAGCTGCAGGGCCAGGTGCTACAGGAGTAGATGACCTTTGCCCTGTTCTACTGATAGACACAATTTCTTTCTTCTTTTTCTGAGGCCGTGGGGTAAGTACCCTAGGGGGTTGTAAAATTTGCAAGCTCTTTTGGGCAACAAATTGTTTCCAGGAAAGAGGTGATACATCTCTCAAAGAGAATTCAATCAGTAATTTGATAAGGCCATGGTGAGCAACAGAATTATATTTCCCTTGTTGGGTTCCATGGGCACTTTGTTCTATAAATTTTAACAAGAAATTCAAAATATTTACAGCTAACCCATGCCTCATATGGCTTAATAATTTGAAATGATAAGAATGCAGGTAGGAGAAAGGGCCTTCACAGGTTAAATACCTGATTATGTAAGTGGCGTATTCTGAATAAGGAGGAGGCAATGATACCTGCTTGCATCCCTGCTTGGAGACTTCCAAAGGTCCATCAGTGGGCATTGAAAACTCAGCCCTTGCAGTGGCAACATCTGAAGAAATTTTTTTTCCAACGGCTGGAAGCCCGGTTACTTCAGCAATTCTATCTTCAGTTGTAACAACCGTTGGTTCCCATACAGTGGCTTCCCCTTCAGAAAGTGTTCTCAAAAATTCTCCAACAGCCTCCTCATCAAAAATATTTAAACTCAAGAAATAGTTTAACCATCCACAGAGGCTGAATGTGTGGACTGTTTGAGGATTTTGCAATAATAATTCATGAGCTATAGGCTCATGTCGCACCAGCTGAACACCCATGTTCACAATTTTCCTCTAGCTGAACTCACTTCCTTGCAGAAAATTTAAATTCTCTGTTTCCCTTTCTGCTCTGGTTTTTCTTCTATCGTGCTGTCACATTTCTTTCTTTTCCAAAAATGAACTTTTTGATTAAGTAGTCTTAATCGTAATTTACAAGAAAAACATGCAGAAGGACATGCGATCATATTTGAAAAGTACTAGAAAAATAATAAAGAAATGCTATTTACGCAGTTATGACAACGATGAAAAGACAGGTTTTAAAAGGTGGATTACCCTGCCCCCTACTGAGAGTATGACATGTGTCCTCACATGTACTAAAGAATAGGCAGAGATCAGGTAATAATGACTGGTACTGTCATAGCAGTAAATGAATAGAATAAAATAAATCAAATATGCGATAACAAAAGATATGGCGTACCTTTGATATTTGCATGTACGTGTGAAGAAAGATGACTGCGTCTGCATGAGTTGATAGTTGGGAATGATATCTTAATTAAGGGTGATGCAGATGGATGAGGTGGATGGGTGATGTGGGCAGATGAGATGAATGGATGGAATGAATGGATGGGATGGAAGATAAAGAAGTGAGATGAGGCGATAAATGAGTATGGAGAAAAAAGGGTTTCCTTGTAAAAAGAAAACCTTTATTATGAGCATACTTTTTTCAAAATTACGGTGAAGCTACAAAAGAAAGGCTAAAGCCTTCGGCTGTAGGAAGAGTAGCAGGTGGAACCTTAACAAACTGTTGCATGAATTCTTCTTTTGAAACTGGTTTATGGTACAGCCAGAGTTGGTGGTCGTTAACTAGCAATTTAAAACGGACTGGATCAATTGTCACCAGCTGTACAGCTCCGTTGTTAAACACATTCTCAACTTCATAGGGGCCAAGCCAGCATGTTGTGAGCTTACCTTGGTTCTCTTGATATCTAGAATCATATAACAGAGCCCAATCATTAGCAGAAAATTTCTTGGTTTTGATGTATTAATCATGCCATTTCTTTCTTTGCTATTGGATTGCTTTTGTGTGCTGCAGGGCTGCTTTTCTCATTTCATTCAAAGCATTTAGCTGTAGGAGACCATCCTTCTGTGCGTCAGATATTTTCATATTGAGTTCAAGAGCTGTCCTCAAAGTTTTGTGCTCAAATTCTATGGGCAAAATGACTATTTTCCCATAAAGCAGCTTAAAAGGTGTAAACCCAGTTGTTTCTTCCATGTAGTTCTGTAGGCCCAAACTGCTTCAGGAAGTCAATTGCTCCAATATTTTCAATGGATCTGCATTGTTTTTGTTAGGATTACCTCAATTTCCCTGTTTGTTACCTCTGCCTGACCATTGACTTGAGGGTGATAGGGGCTGGACTTCCTATGTTTGATTTTATAGTCATTCATTAATGCAGTGATCAGATTCAATGTGAACTGAGCTCCCTGATCAGTTACAAGCTCTCTAGGGACTCCAAATCTAGTGAAAATTTGTTCATATAGAAATTCAGCAACCTTATTATCTGGAGCATGAGTCATAGCTTTTACCTCAACCCATTTTGTTACATAGTCCATGCAAACTAGAATGTATGACTTGCCATTTGATGGTGGATCGATTGGTCCCACAATATCCATTTCCCATTTATCAAAAGGGGTGACTATTACTTGTGGATATAGTGACATTTCATCTGACTTGGTTTGTCTTCCCATACGTTGACATCTGTCACATTTCCTTGTATAGGCCACAACATCCTTGTGTAATGTTGGCCAGTAATACCCTGTTGTAAGAATCTTCATTGATGTTCTCTTTGCTGCAAAATATCCCCCACATGGTTCATCATGGTAAGCATACAAGATATCATAAGTCTCATCTTCTCTTACACATCTTCGCATCACTTGATTAGGTCCAGTATAGAACAAACAATTTGCGATCCATGAAAAGTTAAAACTTTTCTCTATTAACAATTTTTTTTCTTTTGGAGAAAAATGAGCTGGTATTCTATTTGCTGCTAGATAATTGGCAATGTCTACGTACCATGGTGTATGTGCAGCAATGGAAAATAAGTGTTCATCTGGGAACCTATCATCAATGACCTCGTGTCCTACAGGTGCAGCTGATTGAAGTTTTGATAAAGTCAGCTACAACATTAGCTCTTCCTGGTTTATCAATTATTGTAATGTCAAATTCTTGTAACAATAGGAGCCATCTTGCGAATCTACCAGAAATGACAGGTTTGTTCATCAGATACTTGATTGCTGCATGGCCAGTATGGATGAATATCTGATAATCTGTGACATAATGCCTAAATTAATTCAAAGCATACACTACTGCGAGCAATTTATTTTCTATAACAGTATAGTTGAGCTCAGGACCTTGAAGGTTCTTGCTGATAAAGTAGATGGCATGCTCAATTGAATTTTCTTTTTGACTTAAAATTGCTCCTATACCAAATTCAGAGGCATCAGCATGTATGTGAAAAGATAAATTCTATTTTCAGACTTTGAAGAACAGGGGCTTGAGTAAGCAAGTCTTTTAGTTGCAGGAAGGATTTTTCATAGGCCTCTGTCCACTGAAATTGAGAATCCTTAGTTAACAAGGCATAAAGTGGGCTGACAATTTTATTAAAATCTTTTATAAACCTTCTATAATACCTTGCATGGCCAAGGAAACTTCAGACATCTTTTTTTTTGCAGGAGTTTGTAAATTCAGAATAACTTCAATTTTAGCAGGGTCAACCTAAATTCCATTATTTGAAATATGATGACCTAGAACAATACCTTCTTCCATCATTAGAAAACACTTTTCACTGTTTAGAGACAAATCTTGCTCTCTGCACCTTTTTAATAATTTTTTTAAATTCACCAGTGCTTCTTCGAATGTGACTCCATAGGTGGTGAAATCATCCATATAAATCTCTATACAGTCATGAGATATATCAGCAAAGATACTAATTACTGCTCTCTGAAATATTGTTGGCGCATTGCATAGACCAAAAGGCAAGACTGAGTAAACAAATGTTCCCCATGGATAGGTAAAAGTGGTCTTATCTTGATCCTCAGGGGCAATTTTTATTTGATTGTACCCACTGTAACCATCCAAAAAGGAAAAATATCTTTTGCCAGACAGTGAGTCTAGTACTTGGTCTACAAAAGGTAGTGGAAAGTGATCTTTTTTAGTGGCATTGTTCAATTCTCTGTAATCTACACACACTCTCCATTTTTCACCTTTCTTGGGAACAATAACTAATGGAGAAACCCATTGATTGTCAGAGATTGGGTAAATAAAACCAGCATCAAACAACTTTTAAAGTTCATTTTTCACTATTTCTCTAAGTGTTGGATTTACTCTTCTTTGAGGCTGCCTAACTGGTAAACAATCTTCTTTGATATAGATCCTGTGAGTACAAACTCGAGGATCTATTCCTTGCATGTCCCCATATTCCCATGCAAAAGCTTTATACTGATCTTATAACATTTTTAATAAGTCAGCCTGTTGAGATTGTGACAGCTTGCTATTGATATTCAAACAGTGACCTGGAGACAATTCTATCTACTTAATGAGATTACTCATAGAATCTACAGGTGATGTTTGTACCTCTTGTGGAAGCAAGTTATGAAAAACTGCTGGAAGTTTAGGCAGTGAACTCTCAGAATTTGGTTGCTGCAGGAAACATTATAGATGGCTGCCATTTGGATCAGATGAACTACCCGTATTAGAATTAAACTGTAGAATTTGGAAAGATAAAGCATCTTCATTTTGAAGTTGTGAGAATAGATAATTTTGAAGCATCATTAATTGAGCCAAGGAATTGACTTCTTCAGTTTCTTCCCCCATATCTGGCCAAATAGGTTGGGACAAATCTGGTTGAGGTCTAGCAGACAGATACAAAGCCAATTTTTTTGTGGACTGTCCATCAGAAATGGTCATATCTCCAGAACGACATCCTATAAAAGCATCAGCAGTTGCTAACCATGGTCTATCAAGGATAACTAGATACCCTCCTAAAGTTGCCTTAACTGATAATATTGTGAAATCAGCTGGATACTCCCAAGATTCAAGAGTGACAATTACATCTTCCACCATCCCATCAGGTTTAACTGTGGAGCTATCTGCAAGCTGCAGAACTGTGGGTGTAGACCTAATGTTTAAAATGTTTAAGGAGTCCATAGTATGCTTTTTCATGACATTAATGGTAGCACCTAAGTCAATCAAAACATTTTTTACAATTTGGCCATTTATATGTATCTGCACTACAGGACTTCCAGGGTCAATATACTTTGGAATTACTGCATTTCCCATCATTATATCAACCAATTTTTCTAAAACATGAATTGTTTGAGGATCCTTTTTCTTTCATCCAGGCTTCTTTAAACAAGCCTCTTTAATAGCTTTTCCAAAAATTGGAACATCTTTAATAGCCCGAAATAAAGGGATTTGAATTTGTACATTTTTGAGCTGATTCAAAATGTCAAAAGTGAGTTCTTCCATAGATTTAAATGCAATACTTTGCAACCTCTAAGGAAAAGGTGGTTTTTCTTGACTTTGCAAAACAGGCTCCTTAGAAACCGTATCAGGTATAGGCATATGCTCAATAGGATCAACAGGTGCAGTAGATTCTTCAAGGGGAGAATCTAGTATTTTAGTAATTAGAGGCAGTTTTGGAGCAGGTAAAGTGGTTCTAAACCTCAAATAGATGTCATTAATGTTTAAGGCATAAGCTTGATATTGGTTGGCTTCGGCAAGATACGTAGGCTGCTGTGGCTGCTGTTGTTGCTTATTATTAGGATTTGGCAATGGCTGGGCAGGCATAGGCATTTGTTTTGGAGGTCCAGTATTTGTGGCAGTTGTTGCAGAAGGTGGCATAAGGGCCTGTGGTTGCGGCTGTGGAAGCTGCAGAAATCCAGAGGATTGGTTTTTCCATTGTTGAGGACCTCTCCATTGAGGATTTTGCTGCCAATTACCTAAAGGTGGGGTCTATTGTCCTTGTGGCTGCTGCCAACCTCCTTGAGGAGATTGCCATTGCGGGGTCTGATAATTAGGCCAACTTGGTTGAGGTAGATTCTAGGGTGGTGGTGGTCCATATGCATGTTGCCATTGGTTATTATAGCCAGAATAAAGATTACCAAAAGTTAAAGGATCTTGAGGCATACCTTATTTTTGAGCCCATGGTCTCCTTTGCGCAACAAAGAACACTTGATCATCATCACCTTCTACTGGCTTGAAGTCAATAGGTAGTTGCCTAGCTTCCAAATTAGCCACCATCTTGTATTTGTAGTCACACTTCTTTTATCTGCAGTATGGACAGAACTCGGCCAAAACTACCTCAGCTTCCTCATGTTTCTTCCGAGCTTGCATAGTGTCCAGTTGTGTAGCCATATTATTAATGATGTCCTGTTTGAAGTCAGACAACAAATTTGTTATCTCCATCCGAGAAACTCCACTAGAAGAAGACTTCCTTGCTGTAGTATGATGACCTCGACCTTTCTTAACTATTGCTCGAGAGTAGTTAAGACATTTTCTTTTATATCGTCCCAAGACAGTTGGGCTATATCACCTCCTCCCATCAGGTCCAACGCGTCTATACATGTATCACTGATTCCCCTTAGAAAGAGTAGTTTCTGAGAGTCCTCGTTGAGAGTATGGTTTGAGTTCCTCTTTAGTGAAAAACAAAAATATGGAAATATAATCTTCTAGACTTTCATCCTCCTTCTGCTGAATTCAAAATATGTCATCACCTTTGCTGGCACTCTTACAATATTCCTTATACTTCTCAAAGAATTTAGTCTGCATAGCTGCCCAACTATCAACGACGCCTCTTCTCAGACTCATGAACCATCTTAGAGCTCCCTTCTTCAAGGTGGAAGGAAATAACTTCAGTTTATGAGCATCTGTGTTGTAGTCATAACTGCGACAGAGGACATCAAACTCAAATAGAAAAATTTATGGGTCCTCCGTAACCAGGCCATAAAACTTGGGAAGCAACGAAGAGGGAATATTTTTAAGATTGTCAGTATCTCGTTGGGGAACAATGAGAAAATCAAAAGCAGAAGGTGGATTATTAGGCGGATTATTTGCCATATTTGCTTGCTGGAATAACAGAGCGAATGGATTTTTCTCAGATTCGTTGTCAGCTGGGTCAAATGGTAGTTCAACAAACAAGTTTTCAGGGAGGAACCTTCCCAGTGAAACCTTTCCTAGGAATTGGACATTCCAACAGGTGACTAATATCTCTCTATGGATGCTCATTTACTTGTCAAACCAGGGGATGTATACTTTAAATGGCACGGAAAAATATATGCACTAAGAACTAGTTTCAGTCAAAACTTAGCAGAAATAAATACTGAAAAGGAATTCTATCTACGCTATAGGAAGGTAATGCAAAGTTCTTTAACTCAACTATGATTTGATTAAAACAAAAACTATAACAACTACGACTGAAACACAAACTATAAACTGGCCTTATACTGTAGGAACAGGCACATGGATGGATTCCCTATGCTGCAGGAGCGATACAAGACTGAGTTTGTATGAAAACTTCAAAGATGAAAGCTAACTGAAGATCAACATAAAAGAATAAATAACTAACTAGCTATAGATACTTACTAAGTGGGCCCCCTTAGCAAGCATCTACTGATTATGCAGGTGCTGAATTTAGAACTTCATCAAATTTTATTTATGAAAACAAAATGGTATACATTGCTTTGTTGATATAAACTAACAAAAAACTCTATCTTTTGTCAAACAGATTCTGCTTTTCATTATCATACTGACTCTTACATGATATCTGCTATATCTCTCTATCACTATGCTTCTATCTTACTCTAACTATCATCTCCTCCTCACTCGCGCAGGACGAGTACTTTATTTAAAATCAGGAGAGTAACTAACTAACCCTATCAAAGAAAGACATGGAAATAAAGTGTATCCTAGAATCAAGGAACAAACTTCATAAATGAATTTATCCATTCAACCTGATTCAGAGAGAATCTAGTGCTCCACTCTTTCCAGATTGACTGTCATTAAAAATCTTTCCCAACAGTTTCGGTTAAAGAGTCTTTGCCGGAGCTTCCTTGAAGTCGTGCAGAAAATGGACTTTACTGCAAGGCCGAGATCGGCTGCGCTTGACTCGATCATTCTTCAACAACCTGCGATACAAAAGGTAACAGATGCGAAAGAAAAGGTGTATGGCACATACACAATATCCATTCATTAATCACACATTTAAATCTATTTTTTCATTCAAAAACTATATGCGATATACCAGTCATTTAGGGAGTCAACGAGGTAATAAATATAGTCAAGTCAACATAATAAGCTGCAGGAATATGCAAATGTTTTGCTACAGAATATCCCCATAAAAGGTTTCAAAAGAGTTTCAAACAACCATGAATAACAAAAGTAAAGGCATTAAAAGTTCATCATAATATCCAAACTATGAGCACATTTTGAGTTCATCACTGCCCCATACTTAGCCTAATGCTAGTCCTCCAGCATTAACTTTTCTGGTGGTTTCTCTGAAATCAGTGGTTGCTGCATGACTCTGAAATGGATTTCCAAACCTGTAATAAAATCCTCTGAAATCCCGACACCTTTCATACCTATGGTCCTCTAAATCATCATTAAGATTTGTAGCTTAGTGAGGATAAAGGGGCCACATTAGCACAGGAGGTTTGAATGTCAATAGCAACCATAGTTCAAATCTCTTTTGAAGTCCCAATTGTATATATCTATTTGATCATTTAAGGGCTGCTGTGAAATTTAGGGGACTATGAGGTTCAGATCTTCTTAGTCCAATGGTTAATATTTCTCACCTTTTCTCACTTCTGGTGTATGCCAGTCTCCAAAATGAATATGGCTGTGCCTGAAATTCATCATATACTTGTTTCCTGAGATCAAATATCTTCTCTCTGGCTGTAATATTATTAATGCCATATGTCAGAGCAAACCAGTCTTTCAACATTGCATGGGGGTTTGAACTTTGAGAGTGTAATGGAATAGACTCATTCCTTTCGGCTTCCTCATATATTTCCCATTGCCTGCCATAATTTGCTTTATTTGCTGCCCGTGACATAAATGATCTCAAATGGATATCACCAATATACAGAAGAGGGTTCCATTATGTTTCAAATGGAATTAAAAAGCCATGTAAATAGAATTCACACAAAGAATTTCTTAACCAATTAGGGGCTGCCTGGTATGCCTCGTAAAATTCTTTAGCAGTGTGAAGTATAGGACCTTGATTTATGGAAATTCTCATTAGTTGGAACCATAAGAACTGTTCCTTAAGGCACAGAGCATAAACTCTGGGTGGTGGTCTGCATTCCATAATCTGACCAGTTACTTTTAGCATTTCATCCATTTTTGTTTTCAACTCAACAATTTCCTGTTTTTGACTTTCAATTTCCTTTTTCAGTTTCTTCCTTTCTACCTCGCATAGACTTTGTTGCATGTCAGTCTGGGCTATGTGCCGAAAATTCAGGGTTTGCAATGTAACTGTTTCCCAGTTAGCTTTGACATATTCCAAAAACTCAATTAAAAACACCTTCTTATACACAACAATGGTTTTACAAGTTGCAGGGTGAAATATAGCTTCACTAGGCACATTCAATTGTTTAGTCAGTTCCTACTCTTGCTGCAAGATGAATTTTTGTTGCTGTAGTGAAGAAGACTGTGCTTCCTCTGAAAACTGCATAGCAGCGGTAGGCAAGTCATCAAGATTTGGTAACCCTTGCTCATTATGCTCCATTTCCTTTGTCTCAACTTGTTCCTCTTCAGGAATGAATGAACTATGTGTAGCATTTTCGGACACATTCTGAGAAACATCAAATTTAGACCCTACAGACCCTTCTAAAATAACAATAACCTTTGGTTGAGGTGAAGCAGGGGAGGTCTTACATTATTTCCTTGTGGAAACTCTTCTCGGCGTTGGTGCGGCTACAGGAGGTGTTCTGGTAGCCTTCCTCTTTCTGGTCTACTTAGAGGGTTTTTCCCTATCAGAGGATGATGATGAACTGGTGTTAGCAATAGGTGTTGCTGTAGGAGAGACGACTACAATGGAAGGTGCTGCAGGAGAAGAGCATTTCCTTTTCTGAGAACGAGGGTCAGACTCTGGGGTTTGTTCTGCCCCAAACGACTCACCTGCCTTTGTTTTTCGCTTCTCTCTCCTAGTGGCAGACCTAGTTTGTATCCTAGCAGAGGATTCAGGTGTGAGAGCTGCAGGACCAGGTGCTACAGGAGTAGATGACTCTTGCCCTATTCTACTGGTAGACGCAATTTTTTTCTTCTTTTTCTGAGGCCGTGGGGTAAGTACCCTAGGGGGTTGTAGAATTTCTAAGCTTTTTTGGGCGACAAATTATTGCCAGGAAAGAGGTGAGACATCTCTCAAAGAGCGTTCAATCAATAATTTGATAAGGCCATGGTGAGCAACATAATTATCTTTCCCTTGTTGGGTTCTATGGGCACTTTGTTCTAGGAATTTTAACAGGAAATTCAGAACATTTACAACTAACCCATGCCTCATATGGCTTAATAATTTGAAATGATAAGAATGCAGGTAAGAGAAACGACCTTCATAGGTTAAATACCTGATTATGTAAGTGGCATATTCTGAATAAGGAGGAGGCAGCGATACCCGCTTTCATCTCTGCTTGGAGACTTCCAAAGGTCCATCAGTGGGCATTGAAAACTCAGCCCTTGCAGTGGCAGTATCTGAAGAAAAATTTTCTCCAACGGCTAGAAGCCCAGTTACTTCAGCAATTCTGTCTTCAGTTGCAACAATCGTTAGACCCCATACAATGGCTTCCCCTTCAGGAAGGGTTCTCAAAAATTCTCTAGCAGCCTCCTCATCAAAAATATTTAAACTCAAGAAATAGTTTAACCATCCACAGAGGCTGAATGCGTGGACTATTTGAGGATTTTGCAATAATAATTCATGAGCTACAGGCTCATGTCGCACCAGCTGACTACCCATGTTCATAGTTTTCCTCTAGCTGAACTCAATTTGTTGCTAAAAATTCAAATTCTCTGTTTCCCTTTCTGCTCTGGTTTTTCTTCTGTCGTGCCGTTACATTTCTTTTCTTTTCCAAAAATAAACTTTTTGAACAAGCAGTTTTAATCGTAAATTACAAGAAAAATATGCAATAAAGAAGGACATGTTATCATATTTGGAAAGTAATAGAAAAATAATAAAGAGAGGTTATTTGCGCAGTTATGGCAGCGGCGAAAAGACAGGTTTTAAAAGGTGGATTACCCCACCCCCTATTGAGAGTATGACATGTGTCCTCACATGTACTAAAGAATAGGCGAAGATCGAGTAATAATGACTGGTACTGTCATAGCAGTAAATGAATAGAATAAAATAAATCAAATATGTGATAACAAAAGATATGGCGTACCTTTGATATTTGCATGTACGTGTGAAGAAAGATGACGACATCTGCATGAGTTGACAGTTGGGAATGATATCATAATTAAGGTTGATGTGGATGGATGAAGTGGATGGGTGATGTGGGCAGATGAGATGAATGGATGGATGGGATGGAAGATAAAGAAGTGAGATGGGGGCGATAAATGAGGATGGAGAAAAATGGGTTTCCTTTTAAAAAGAAAACCTTTATTATGAGCATGCTTTTTCATAGTTATGGTGAAGCTGCAGAAGAAAGGATAAAGCCTTCAGTTGCAGGAAGAGTAGTGGGAGGAACTTGAATGAACTGCTGCATGAATTCTTTCTTTGATACTAGTTTATGGTACAACCAGAGTCGGTGGCCATTAACTAGCAATTTGAAACGGACTGGATCAATTGTCACCAGTTGTACAGCTCTGTTGTCAAACACATTATCAACTTCATAGGGACCGAGCCAGTGTGTTGTGAGCTTACATTGGTTCTCTTGATATCTGGAATCATATAACAGAGCCCAATCATCAGTAAAAAATTTTCTGGTTTTGATGTGTTGATCATGCCATTTCTTCCTTTACTGTTGGATTGCTTCTGTGTGCTGCAGGACTACTTTTCTCATTTCGTCCAAAGCATTTAGCTATAGGAGACGGTCCTTCTGTGTGTCAGATATTTTCATATTGAGTTCAAGAGCTGTCCTCAAAGTTTTGTGCTCAAATTCTATGGGCAATATGGCTGTTTTCCCATAAAGCAGCTCAAAAGGTGTAAACCCAGTTGTTGTCTTCCATGTAGTTCAGTAGGCCCAAAATGCTTCAGGAAGTCGATTGCTCCAATCTTTTCTATGGATCTGCACTGTCTTTGTTAGGATTGCCTCAATTTACCTGTTTGTTACCTCCACCTAACCATTGGCTTGAGGGTGATAGGGGCTGGACTTCCTATGTTTGATTTTATAGTCATTCATTAATGCAGTGATCAAATTTGATGTGAACTGAGATCCCTGATCAGTTACAAGCTCTCTGGGGACTCCAAATCTAGTGAAAATTTGTTCATACAGAAATTCAGCAACCTTATTATCTCGAACATGAGTCATAGCTTTTACCTCAACCCATTTTGTTACATAGTCCATGCAAACTAGAATGTATGACTTGCTATTTGATGGTGGATCAATTGGTCCCACAAAATCCATTCCTCATTTATCAAAATGGGTGACTATTACTTGTGGATATAGTGGCATTTCATCTGACTTGGTTGGTCTTCCCATACGTTGACATCTGTCACATTTCCTTGTATAGGCCACAATATCCTTGTGTAATGTTGGCCAGTAGTACCCTGTTGTAAAAATCTTCATTGATGTTCTCTTTGCTGCAAAATGTCCCCCACATGGTTCATCATGGCAAGCATACAAGATATCATAAGTCTCATCTTCTCTTACACATCTTCACATCACTTGATCAGGTCCAGTATAGAACAGACAATTTGTGATCCATGAAAAGTTAAAACTTTTCTCTATTAACAACTTCTTTTCTTTTGGAGAAAAATGAGCTGGTATTCTGTTTGCTGCTAGATAATTGGCAATGCCTGCATACCATGGTGTATGTGTAGCAATGGAAAACAAGTGTTCATCTGGGAACCTATCATTAATGACCTCGTGTTCAACAGGTGCAGCTGATTAAACTCTTGATAAAAAGTCAGCTACAACATTAGCTCTTCCTGGTTTATCAATTATTGTAATGTTAAATTCTTGTAATAACAGGAGCCATCTTGCGAATCTACCAGAAATGACAGGGTTTTTCATCAGATACTTGATTGCTGCATGGTTAGTATGGACGAATATCTAATAACCCGTGACATAATGCCTAAATTTATTCAAAGCATACACTACTGCGAGCAATTCCTTTTCTATGACAGTATAGTTGAGCTCAGGACCTTGAAGGTTCTTGCTGATAAAGTAGATGGCATGCTCAATTGAATTTTCTTTTTGACTTAAAACTGCTCCTATACCAAAATTAGAGGCATCAGCATGTATGTGAAAAGGAAAATTCCATTTTGTACCTTGAAGAACAGGGGCTTGAGTAAGCAAGTCCTTTAGTTGCAGGAAAGATTTTTCAAGAACCAGGGTTTTCTGCAAGAATTTCGTACCCTTCTGCTCGCCTGCTGTACACATATAGTTTTATTGATACATACTATTACTTAAAGTTAGGTAACAAAGCCTCAGATTTCTAAGAACCGAGAGCTTCAGAATATATAGTCATTACATGAGTTCAACTAACTCTTCTGAGTTAATTCTGCTAAGTTAAAGTTCATATGATTTCATACAAAAGTATACCCTTTTACTCATTGACTTCATACTTTGAAGCAATCATAAATCATCAAGTGATGTTGATTGTTAGCAGTGTGGTTCACAGTTTTGTTTCCATAACCTTTACTGTTTTCAGAGCCTACTACTCAATAGGTCACGATTCAGGGAAGCAACTTTCCCTTCACCTAACTCTATATGAGTTACCATTTATACTATTGTATTCATACATTAGAAATCAATAGTATTTTCAACAGCATTAAAAGAAATTTAGGCACTTTATAAGCCAAAGACTCTTAACACAATACGTCTATTAGAAAAGAGCACAACTGCAGGAAAACAATTCATTCTTTACTGGTTATGCTTTTCTGTCAACCAACAATAGAACTAGCATAACTTCTAAATTTAATTTACTTTCCTCTTATCTTTATTCACTATATCAAAAGGGTGTTTCAAAAATATTCCATACACATTCTCTAGAAATTTAAGGACTAAGTATGAGTAAGAACTTCATTATCCACACTCCAGATTATTTCTCTGGAAAACTCAGACAGAAAGAAAGCATAATATACTCAGTCAAACACATTTCTTTCTTCAGAAAACTCAGACAGAAAGAAAGTATATTATACTCAGCTAAATGCATTACTTGAGTCGGCAAACTCCTATGAGATTAGCATTAGTTCCATAGCATTCTCACATTACATGACTTCTTATCAGAAAAGAATGTAAGTAATTTACATGCCTATGACAGAAGCTTTGGTCAATCGTGAACTCTATAGAAGCCAATGCAAGGTCACTTCGTCTGTTACCTTCTTTAGAAGACGTCTCTGCTCTTATGTATTTTCGCGTGCCCTCCTGGTACGTCTATTTCAGGGACAAATTTCTTTTCTTCCCTGATAACCCTTCTTCTCCTCTCTTTTCCGTATCTTCTCCTCCCTTTTTCCGCCCAAAGAAAACTTACAAAAGATAATCTCCCACTCGTATGATTGTTCTAGGTAGTTATTGAAACTACCTTCGCACTTTCTTCCACCACGCCAACCACGAACGTGATTTCAAGGATTTAAACGAGATTAAAGAAAATTCATACGCATTTGGGTCTGCCACTACCCCTGAAGGACGCACGACGATAGAACAAGATTTATGGAGATTCTTGGTTGATTTGCAAGCCGCGCAATTTCCACTTCCAAGCCACGCGATTTCCACTTCTCACGTCGCTGCTCACAACTCCAAATTTCTCGGGATCACTCACAAGATTAAACCACGTCATTCCATGAGACCAAAATTCATCTCAGAAAAATACGATATCAACAATATATAAATAAGTTAATTTAAATAGAAATTCGTCCAACACAAGATGATAAGATTTATTATCCCTATTTATATTTAAAAACATATTTATTTATAAAATAAATTCTCTTTATATTCAATATAACATTATTTAGTTTCAATAGCAAAATAAATAATAATAATAATAATATTTTATTATTATTATATATATATTTATAAGCTTTATCAAGCAAGGTTACTCTCAACGGTATGATTACCGAACATGAACCCAAGTTAAGCACGTCAACGACCAAAGAGATAAAAGAACCGGTTTCTTAACCCTAATAGCACCGATGACAAACCATTCAAGGTTCACTCGACAACCTACGATGACAGGTGCAGATTATTCACTTCTAGGGTTAACTAGATCCAGAGAACAACCTTAGCTCAGATGGCAATTCTGGGGTACATACAACATTACCTCTCTACTCAGATGATACTTCCCTGCTCCCGGGCATTGCAGAACGCTATCCTATGTCCAACTCCAACAAACTAAGAAGGATTAGACTATCATCTCATTAATGATCAAAACATATTTCAATCAACTCAGTCACTGCAAGATATAAACTTCCTTTCTAAGTTCACCATAGTATGAACATCTAGGAATAAACATGGTACATCATCCATTGCATTTCCATAGCAAAATCATAAGTTTTCCACCATTCATGCATAAATGCACAACATTTGCAACATTCAACATTCTTAAAGCAAGCAAAACTAAGAGTGTATATAAGTCACTAGGGTGGGATGTAACATCTCTCCCCCCTTAAGAGTCATCGTGCTCGATGATATTGAGTTTTTTTTTATACAAACATGATAAATAACAAAGATTCTAAAAAGGAAGCTCATAGTCCTCTAACAGATGAGGGAATCTCTGCCTAATATCCTGGAGATCCTCCCAGGTGGCACCATCCTCAGAATACTGGTCCCATTGGACCTTACATTGAATCACTTCTCGATTTCGTAAGCGGATCTTACGCATCTTGAGTACCCTGCTAGGCTCGATCGACACCACTCCTGGATCTTGCACCTGTAAAGCATTCCAGTTAATTACATGGTTACTACCAGGTATATACTTCTTTAAATAAGAAACATGAAAAACATTATGCATTCTAGATAGGGCTGGCGGTAGAGCAATCCGATAGGCCACAGGATTGATTTCCTCCAATACATCAAATGGTCCCACATATCTTGGCACAAGTTGGTGGATTTTCCAAATTTGATAGCACTCTTTTGAGGTTTAACCCTTAACAACACTTTGTCACCTATAGCGAAGTGTCTAGGTGTTCTCTTAGCATCTGCATAGCTTTTCTGCCTGTCATTTGCTTTAGCTAACCTTTTTCTAATCACTCTGATTTGTTCTTCCATTTCTGAAAGCATCTCAGGGCCAAGGCTAATCCTATCTTCTAGCTTATCCCAGCTTATAGGAGTGCGGCACTTGCCCCCGTATAACGCCTCAAATGGTCGCGCCCACAAAAGGATATGATAATCACAGTAAAACCTTTCCTGGGAATTGGACATTCCAACAGGTGACTAATATCTCTCTATGGACATTCATTTACTTGTCAAACCAGGGGACGTATACTTTAAATGGCGTGGAAAAATATATGCACTAAGAACTAGTTTCAGTCAAAACTTAGCGGAAATAAATACTGAAAAGGAATTCTATCTACGCTATAGGAAGGTAATGCAAAGTTCTTTAACTCAACCATGATTTGATTAAAACAGAAACTATAACAACTACGACTGAAACACAAACTATAAACTGGCCTTATGTTGCAGGAATAGGCACAGGGATGGATTCTCTATGCTGCAGGAGCAATACAAGACTGAGTTTGTATGAAAACTTCAAAGATGAAAGCTAACTGAAAATCAACAGAAAATAACAGTTAACTAACTAACTACATATACTTACTAAGTGGGCCCCCTTAGCAAGCATCTACTGATTACGCAAGTGCTGAACTCAGAACTTCATCAAAATTTATTCATGAAAACAGAATGGTATACATTGCTTTGTTGATATAAACTAACAACAAATTCTATCTCTTGTCAAACAGACTCTGCTTTTCATTATCATACTGACTCTTACATGATATCTGCTATATCTCTCTATCACTATGCTTCTATCTTACTCTAACTGTCATCTCTCCCTCACTCGCGCAGGAGGAGTACTTTATTTAAAATCAGGAGAGTAACTAACTAACCCTATCAAAGAAAGACGTGGAAATAAAGTGTATCCCAGAATCAAGGAACAAACTTCATAAATGAATTTATCCTTTCAACCCGATTCAGAGAGAATCTAGCGCTCCACTCTTTCCAGATTGACTGTCATTAAAAATCTTTCCCAATGGTTTCGGTCAAAGAGTCTTCGCCGAAGCTTCCTCAAAGTTGTGCAGGAAATGGACTTTACTACAAGGCTGAGATCGGCTGCACTTGACTCGATCATTCTTCAACAACCTGCAATACAAAAGGTAATAGATGCGAAAGAAAAGGCGTATGGCACATACATAATATCCGTTCATTAATCACACATTTAAATCTATTTTATCATTCAAAAACTGTATGCGATATACCAGTCATTTAGGGAGTCAACGGGGTAATAAATGTAGTCAAGTCAACACAATAAGCTGCAGGAATATGTAAATGTTTTGCTACAGGATATCCCCATAAAAGGTTTCAAAAGAGTTTCAAACAACCATGGCTAACAAAAGTAAAGGCATTAAAAGTTCATCATAATATCCAAACTATGAGCATATTTTGGGCTCATCATTGACTAGGAAACTTTTTTGGCTAGTGTGAAGGAGAGGTGTTGGAAATTGTTCCTTCGGTGGAAAATATGCCTTTTCTGGTTAGTATATAAGCTAATTAATAACATTTTGTTTCCACATTCCATGATAGTTAGTATGTGATTTCTGGAAAAAATTGTGTGCAAATTTTTTACATCAGCATTTCGGATCATACTCCATGATCCATCATTAGGATGATCTGCTTATCATCTAGATGATAGATCATGGAGTATGATCTGAAACGTTGATGTAAAAAATTTACATAGTTTTTTCCAGAAATCACATACTAATATATAAGCTCTTGCCTTAGGTGTTGATGGAGAATCTTCTTTGATCAACATGGATGAGGGATTTTGGAGCTGCTGCAAGGACTAATGGCACCTTTTGGAAGGATGGTTGTTCCTCTTCAATGGATGATATGGAATTATGTCTTTTGCTTTCCCCCATTTCACAATGAGTAAATGTAACCATCTGGGGAATCTTTGAAACTGAAATGAAATTAAGTGTCAAATGTAAATGTTCATTGAAATGATAATTTGGCCTAAAGCTTTTTGCTCCCATATTCTATAAATGGGAACTCAGGGCCAGTTACAAGAGGTTGGTTGTTTTGGAATTGATCACACCAAGGATTGTAAAGCATATACTAAACATTTTAGTGCTAAGTCTTAGGTTCAAGTTTGCTATTATGCACATGTACTACTGATAGTAATATTGACAATATAGAATAGAATAGTGCAAGTTCTGCACTATTTTCTCTCCTATGTACTGGTTTTATAAACTATAAGTAATATAATCAAGGGTTATCTTATTTGTCTTTGTTGATTTCCAATTGTATGGTTTTATTCTTGCTTATTGATTCAAGGAGTTAATGTAAATGCTTGAATGGAGTTATAGATTTATATCAAATCATGTACTAGGATGTTAGTAAGAAGTGATGGTTGAGATACTGTAATGCAGTATTCTCAAGGCTTTAGGTAATTTCATGTGTGAAATTGCTATCGAAACATGTAAATGTTAGAGTTGACTCAGTTCCAAGGATGGGGCACTGATCTAAGTGAAGTGATCATATTGCATTTTATTGATTAATTCAGCAACAAACCATTTATTAAATCAATCTTTTTGAAGTGGGTTACAATTATGTTAGATTTTACCATTCTCGGGTTTTGAGTATGAACTGTTGTTAAGAAGCAACCAACTCCTTTGATACGTTCTGCTTGTTGAACCATTATATGAGAATTGTCTATGTGTTGCAATGTTTATGATTATAATGGCACAAGAATATCATGTAGAAATTATTAGGATCACCTCCTAGGTTTCACAAAGCCCAAAGTGTAGAAGTAGGGGCCTGATAATCCTTTACTTGTTTGTTGGCCAATCCTTGCCTTTACTTATCATTGGATTCTAGAAAATTCATAGGTAAATCATGAGATTAAGTTTGGTTCTAAAAAAATAACCAATAGATTGGTGACTCTGTTGGGGAATGCACATAGAAATTGGGTTGTAGATGGGTAAACCCACAAAAGTCATTTACAATTCCAGTGAGGAAGGAGAAGTTGCAAAAAATAACCCCATGCAAAAAATATTGGTTTTTGGGGGTTCAAATGATCTTTTGGTTCACGCGAACCCAAAGGGGGTTCGCTAGAACCCTGGTTTGAGTGAACCCATTAAATGTAGGGTCGCACCATTCCCGAGAAAAAACAAAAAGGAAAACTTTGTGGAAAGGAGGTTTGCTCAAACCCCCCTTTTCCCACCTTCTCACCCTCTGGCACCAAAAAAATCCAAAATTTTCCCTTCGAAGCTTGGGTTGGGGATGAAAGTGGAGGAGACTTAATAGAACCAACTGGATGATGGTAGTCATCAGATTGAGCTATCCAACAAATATAATTTTAATATGTTTTGGTTTTATTATGTATTTGGTTTTTTAGTTTTATTAAACATAGGTTTTTCACCGAAAATCAAGCTCTTTGTTCTGCAAGTGGAAAAATAGTAGATTATCAATTTTTTTTTGAAAAACATGAGTGCACTAGATATTGAAGTCCTTGATCCAACAAAAAAAAATGATTTTCGATACATACAAAAAAAGTTACATTGTATACAATCCGCCTATGTCTGAATTGTAATTGGTTTGACTTCGAAACTTGATTAAGGAAAAATAATTCAATAAAACACTATGAAACCAATTGGAAGCACTAGATATCATAGTTACAAATCTAAATTCAAAAAAAATAGAATTTTATCCTTCATGGAAAAAAATTATGCTATATACGGTGAGCATCACTCCTTAAAAATGGTGTTTACTAAAAAAAACTAGTTTTCGAAGGAGATGGAAAAAGAAGTGCGATCTGATTCCAATTTTTTTTTTAAAATATATTTAGAATCTACAGACAAAATGTCACAAATCACTAGTTTGCATCATCTTCAAATTCCTTACAGTTTAGTCGCTATAGGTGCCCGAAAGTGAAGATTTAGCTAGAAAAAAATATTTCAGTGTCCAATTTGGCCAAAAATTGTAAACTAGTATTGTGGGATCACCTAGACTGTCCTATCAAAGAGTCAAATATTATGCTAGAGAATTCATTTTTCAAGCCTAGCTTTGTGTCAGTGAGTCAATCCTCCAAATTTTTGTAAAGAATTTCCTGTGTTTCCCTTGCAACTTGCAAATGCTATCAAGATTTACCATAACTCCATGAATATTTTCTTAATTTCTCACTAGATGTGAGTGGTGACCTCGAGATCTCTGAACCAGTATGTATTATTTGAGAGAATCTAGTAAAATAAAATAAAAATTTGTTGCGAAAAGATAAGGTAGACTTGAGCTCATATGGTGAAATACCCTGATAGGAAGTTAGAGAGAAAATTTCAAAGGACTCTAGTATTGTTTTGAGAGAGTCAAAGAATTTATTGAATTTGAACATCTAGTTCAAATTTTGAGTACTTAAAACATGGAAAGGGTGAGAAACAAAAAGCATAAAGGATTCATGTGTGACTTTGCTAGTCAAGGAAGCTTAAATTAAAATAAACCTGTGAAAGCAACTTCATATTGTTGAAGTTTATTCCTCTATAAAGGAGGTGGCAACTCTATGCAAAAGAACTTGATGGAATGGTGATGATAGTATCAAATTTGCAATTTTTTCTAGTCAAAAGCGTAATTCAAAATAGATGCAACATGCCCAGGTATTTCCCCTGTTTTGGTTTTCAAGAAGCAATAAATTTGTGTGGAAACCATGTTGAGTGATTTGGAAATTTTTTGGTTCCCTATTAAGTGAATTGAGCACTAATAAAGGGAATGGTAGTGGTAATTTTACATACTTCTAAGATGCAATTTTAAGTTCCTAGATTATGATGAAGAAGTATGCTTATCTTTAAAATCTGCCCATTAGAAGATCCAAGGCATAGATGTATTTGAGTTTTTCATTTTAAAATCATGATTAAATCAAGGAATAGGGTAGTGAATGATCAACTGTGAAGTTGATACTTGAGGTTTGTAAGGGGATATAAGAAAATGTATCATTCCCCTGTATCTCCATGTGGAATGTTAAATACTAACATGCAGGGCGTGCAACCTTCGTCATTCTATCAAAGAAATTTCTCTATTTGGAGGTATTTGTTCAATCTCTAAAGGAGGATGCTAGAGATTGGTTTTCATGCTTACTAGTATGTTCCATACCTTCATGGAATGAATTCATGGTAGCATTTATAGAATAGTTTAGTGAAAGAATTAATCCAAGTTTAATAAGGAGAAAACTCATGGAAATACAAAAGGATGAAAAGGAGTTAGTCCCAACTTTCAGCCTCATATTTGCAAAAGCAATAAGAGATATTCCTAAAAAATATGAGACCAAGTGATGTAGAGTTCCTAGTTGTATATTTGGGTGCATTTGATGAAGAAATGAGTTATTTGTTGAGAGATAAGGAGCCCTTAACATTTCATCATGCATATCAATTTTCCATGGACATTGAAAACAACTTCAAGTACTCAATGATGAAGGGTTATATGGCTGCAAGTGTCAGCTACTTCAACACATTTCATACAAATGGAACATATAATATCAGTAATTGTCATGGAAGAGATGCTTCTACTATTAGGATTTGTCCATTATTACCCAAGGTAACTAATGGTGAATTTCAAATTGAACATCAACAAAGTTTAAGCAATGTTGATCAAATGTCTTTTGTCCAAAGACTATCTAGTATGAAAAGACATCTAGGGGAATCAACATATGACTTGTTTGCAAGGTTTTTAGATTCCTTGTTGGAAATTCCAAAGGAGTTCAGACCTGCAGATTCAATATGCATTAACTTATTTTGTGAAACATTTGAGCCAAGGATGAGTGATTTGCCACAAGAATTGATGCCTTAGGGTTTTGATCAAATGTTTGATTGGATAAGAATTGCTGAGGAAGCTATATGCGATTATGCACGAAGCATAGTGTCTCAAGCTGTCAATAGTGGCTATCCTAATGAAAAGAATGAAAAGACAACTCAAGTAGGTGAAAAAGGAAAATCAGAGAATGGACACCTATCTTGTGGTATGGGTGAGAATAATGATTGTAATCAAATTACAGATAGCCCATATGCAATTCAATACATAGACGATGAGGGTGAAGATACATTTGCAAGCATTGCTATTGTCTCACCACAAGTAAATAGTCAAGGCTTTGAGAATGAGAGTTCGAGTGTTCATTTTGAACACTCTGGGAATAGCCTATGTGATGATGAATTCCCTTGCAATAATGACCAAGAGGAAATTGAGCTCTTTGATTAATTTTCTAAAGAATATAAATATCTCTATGATGATGATCTGGAAACATTTTCTTTGCATGAAGGATGCAATAATATTTACTAATCCTCATGAAGTTTTTCCCTTACAAGTGAATAAACAAATTCCTTGTGATGGATACCTGGAGTGCAATCTAGTTATATCAGGGATAGAGCATGCTAGTTTTGTGAATGAAGATGAATTTGAAGACAAGAATGTATGCATTCAATATCCCAAGCTTAAGCACAGTGTTGAAAATGATGAGTGCTGTGGGGTTAACCAACAAGATCATGTCCTAGTTGTTCCTAATTATCTCTATGAAATAGAGGTGAAATATGCAAGTTTTGTAGCAGAAATAGGCATGATTGTTTTTGACAAGGAACGTCTTGAGGAGGAAAGAGATGAGGAAGCTTGTTCAGTTGCTAATGAACAACATTCAAATTATAATGAACCATTCACATTTGAATCATCCTACACATCAATTGATGGTACACATGAGTACCTTGTTACTGATTCTATTAATCTTGAGTTAATTGAGCCATCATTTGAAACATTTTTCTTTGAGTTAAATATGATTTGAAGGATAAACTGGAATATATTGTGGAGCCTGAACTGGAAGTATTCTTTGATGCATGGGATATAATTGGTAATGATGTTTATGGTGATGAACCTGATTTGAACAAGAGCAGAGGAGCCATAGGTTTTAATGAAGCAATTTTCTAGGAAAGTGGATCATATGATGGTATGATTGGTTCAAAATGTCTGAAGGAGTGTGAACACCAGTTTGAAAGGATGCTTGTATATGAATAATTCTTGTTCATTACACAAGATGATTGTGTGTTTGGTGTGGGACAAAAACTAGATGTTAATCCCAGGGTTTTATATAAGCTTTTTAATGATTCTGAGGTATTAGAAGTAGAATTGCAATGTCATTCCAAAGGGATAGGATATATTTCCTTGGATGGGAATCCTAAAAGAAGTATGTATGAGGGTTTTCAGTTTGATGTTCAAACTGAATTTGATGTCAACCCTTATGGTGTCAATGATCAAGTGGACTATGAATGTTTTCAATTTACAGTCTAGCTGGAGGAATATTTAGTGGAAAGTAATTGTGAAGTGAATAAGGTAAGATGCCACATTGATTGTGGATTTCAGTTAATGTCTGATTACAATCCTTAGTTGGGTAGGGTTAGTGATGACAATGGTAAATATAGGCATATGAAAATTATGGTTAATTATAGTGACCATAGTAGGGCTAGTTGTGGGTTAAATCATGACAATATTTTTAGCCTTGACCTAGTGCAAACAATAGAGAATAATTTTTTTGACAGAGGTAAAGAATGGTTCTAAGTTTTTGGGGGCCTAGGGCCACCAATTAATACTGAAGCCTATTGAATTGCAAGATACAGGCTAAAGGATTATGCATCAAAAGGGGCTTCTACACAAATTCAAAGTTGGAACATATTGTACAATCATGTA